>CM061048.1:3670166-3882240 GCA_030762985.1 Adelphocoris suturalis | reverse complement strand
TTTTGCAAAAAGAAATATCAAAAGTGTGCTTTCATAGACGTAGCAGGCATTCAACAAGTGCCCTGTTCAAAGAATTGAATATTACGAGCCTACACCAACTCTATATTTTCAATTTAGGGAAATATATGTTAAAAAATTAATGCGATTTTAGAGAAAATATAAGATTCTCAAGAGAAAATCCATAAAGAATGGAAATCCCAAAAATTAAAAGGTACTTTCTTTGGACCTAGCTCAAAGTATCGCATGATTGTGGTTTTCAATTGTATATTGGTCATTGTCCCCCCCTTATTTGTCTAAGAAAATCTTTACACTTTATGTAGGTTGTTCCATGTTCTGAAGTAACATTTTGACCCACGATGAAATGATTTTGCTTAATAAGGAAGTCAGGTTTACTAAATATACAGTCAAATGTTGACGGGGGAAAAAACATAATGATGATAATAATAAAAATGAAATTAATTTATCAAATAATGATAATAATGAAGAGAGGGAGAGAAGACGCTCTTATTTTCATTTGTGATGTAATTTGAGGCGAGATCCTACGTGAAGTACTGAAATTGGTTGCCAGCTCAAGCAAAGCTTTTAGGCATAAGATGTCCTTCAAAATGTATGGAAATGGTTAATCATTTTTATCTTTGTAATTGATTGTAATTATTTTTGTTTCATGTGTATTTACTTTTATTTTATTTTATTTATTTATTTTTATTTTTCAGTTCATCCTCTACCCAACAACCCCCAGAGTTAGAAAAAATCGGACAGACAGATCATGAGAAATCGACGTTATATATATAAGAGGTTCACGTTGCGCATGCACACAGACTATTATTAATCTATTAATCCACACAATCCCTGCAAATTTCATAAAACCCGGGCCATTAATCTCGGAGCTTTTCGTGTAAATTAAATTTAGTTTTGCGCATGCGCAATACTCATTACTCCAATAATTGCGGTATAATTCATAAGGAATCTTCCTGGGAACAGTTTGAGGGTTTTTTTTTTTTTTTTTTTCAAACGACGATTTGGAAAACTTTTTTTCAAATTGTAAGCGGTTTAGGTGTAATGTCATCCCACTGATGGTGATTGTTGATTGTGGACGCTGGGGTCTGATGATAGATAGTTTAATGCTGATTTCAAAAGTGTGGTGAACACCTCAAAAATTAAAGATAAAAATAGTAAGAAAGTGTTGCTAATGTCTAAAAGAAATCGGCGATTTTCTGTATTTCGCAAAAAGTGGAAAAGCTCAGAAACGAAAAGCCCCAAATAGAAAATTTCAACGTGGCATTTTCTGTTCCAAATTCAACCTAAAATCGAAAAAAACAATAAAAAAGGGGGTTCAAGAGGAAACCGTCAGTTTCAATAAATGAGTTGAGACTCTAAAACATGGAAAAATAAAAATCGGACTTCCGCATCGTGATGCTGAGTTGAAATACTATAAAAAAAGGTCCAGTTCAATTTTCGATAGCTCTCGTCGCCGTGAGGCTGTAATTTCCCGATGGGCCCGTTTAGATGGGACACCCTGTAGTGTAGAGATGAAAATTTTATTTATATGCAGATGATTTATAAATGATACTAAAAACTTCCAAAATAACTTATAAATTATCTACTACTGATAAAAAATGACTGAATTAATATATGAGATAATAGTTGTTTTATAAATATAATTTGTGCTCATGTACACTAGCAAATCGTGTAAGCAAACAGCAACAGTTGCCAGGTTATTACGGGCCTCTGCCTAGCTGGTTCCTGGCAATACATTGTAATTGTATCATTTATATAATGCGTATACATAATAATTAGATATAGGAGCTTTTGTTGTATAGTTGTACTTGAATAAGAAAATTCAATTCAATGAAATAAATATATAAATTCATTGATACCGTTAAAAAGTTCTAAGCCTTCACATTCACCACCAGAGATCACCGCATTTATTCAATTATCCGTTTGTACGGCGTGGAATGGAAAGAATCAGTCAGACAATTAAAGTTAGAAAAGCATGCGAGTGAATCCGCGCCAAACTTCTCAACATTCTTCTTCCACCAAACGTTCTCACGACTCAGGAAACCAACCATTTTCCCGATCAAATCTAACAAATTGCCACCGCATTATCTTATCGCCGAATCTCTCGCCCATTGTTTCATCTCCCCTGATTGATAATGTCATTTTCGGATTTGAGGATTCCGATTTTTCAACAGAAGAGCGCAAAAAAAACGCTATTGTGTTTGTTTGTCGAGACGAGTCGGAACTCCGGGTTCTCTGCTGGTCTTCGAGTTCACGCTTCGAAAAATCCGACGGAAGTGCCTTGATTTTTCGCATGCACGGTTACACACTACACCTACCACCAACCGTTTAGATCAGGATAACCGAGTGATTTACACGTGCATTTGGTTTTTGAAAAGGGAATTAGTAGGGACGTTCGATACTTATCGATATTAGTACGGTATCGATACTTTTCTTTCGATACTAAGTATTTTGGTATCGATACTTTCCTTTCGATACTAGTACTGGTATCGGAAAAAAGTCAAGTACCGTAAGAAATACTCAAATGGAAATTAATCATACACTACTTATTGTATTGTGTTCTTGTAAAAAATAGATTGTTGAAGAAAGATATATTGGTAGAGGAAGATAGATTAGGATTAGACAAAAACGTTCTTTCAGCGAATTTTTGAAGAAAATTAAGCTATTGCTCTCGCCTCAAAATTTGTAGAATGTGAATTTTTGAAAACATTTTATGCAGAAATCCGTTTCAGGCTATTCTGAATCATATTCTGAAGTTTAAACCATTTTTTTATGTATGTATGTATGTATATATGTATGTATATATGTATGTATGTATGTATATATGTGTCATTCCAGACGATAACTGTCCGTAGAATTGTGCTAGAAACTTCAAACAAATTTTAAAATGTTAAGGACACAAAACGAAAGTTCAAGTTCGTTGGCCAGCATGATCGGATTACATCTTCGGGTTGAAATTTTCAAAAATGTAGTCAAAAATTTCAAAATAGCCTGTTTTTTGCGATTTGTTGTGCGAAATAATTTTTTCATCATACTAACATGTGGTATATTCGGAATCAGCGTAAAATTTCCTATAAGAATATGTATCAAGTTTTCAAAAATTTCAAAGTTGAAAAATCAGTCAAAAATCGAAATAATGCCGTTCGCTAGTTGTAAAAATCGGTAATATTTGCATGAAACATTGTCCAAATTCAGATTGAACTACTCTTATGGAAGTATCCCTGTATAACCAATCCTAGAACCATGCTGTTTAAAACGTAGGTAGTAGGTGCTTGTTTAAAATTTCATTCCATATTTGTCTATCAAAATCATAAACTAAAATTTCTCTACACGATCAATAGCGACTGAAATGTCGAAGATTTCTTCAAAAATTCGCTCATGGGGTCATGCTGCATGACTGGACTTTTCTTACCTTCCTTCCTTCTTCCATGCCTAACTACGAGACTATGCCAGGTTCATGTTTCGAAAACCGCCACCACCATGATATTGATAAGAATAATCTATCAACCAACAGAAACTAACATCTCGTTTGCGCCCACTGTTTTTGTTTTTTTTTGTTTTTTTTTTAAATAATTAAAAGCGGTGGTGGTTGATTAAATGGTGTTTTACTTTCTTGCCTGTTCAGTTCCATCAACATATTTGTATTATCTTATCATCAGTGGATACCTACAATACCTTTCTTTTAATAATCTACTTATTCGTTAGTATCAGTACTACTGAATAATATTTCATTAGTACTAGTGTAGTATACCTGTATACTATTGTAGTTAGTAAATTGATTTTCTTTCTCACTTTTTGCTAACGATAATTTTGTATCGATACAAGTACAGTATCGATACTTTTGATTCGATACTAGTACTGTGTCAATATTTTTATTCAAGTACTTTTACGAGTACTAATATCGATACTTTTCTGGTATCGAACATCCCTAGGAATTAGCGATTCGAATTACATTTTTGTGCAACCGAGTATAAGTCTCTTTATTCATTTGGTCGCTTTGGGATTACAGAATAATTTCTACAGAGTAAGGTGAGGTTATACATAAAGTCCTATGTTTAACTGGATCAGAAAAAGATATATCTCGGACTTGGTGGGGTCATTCTCATTTCATTTGCCGCTTTCATGTCCCCGACGACGAATTCTCACAATTCTTGACCAAAACTAGTGATTTTGGGGAAAAAAAGGTACTATAAGTTGGGAGATCAACGAAGTAATAATTTGACTGTCCAAAATCCCCTTTAACCAATACACAGTGATGACGAGTGAAACCTGAAATCCTGGAAACTCATGAGTGTTATTGTCCCCTCGTACCTAACACCTAAGTAGAAGTTAGGTAGTTACGAAACAATGACAATCTAGAACTGGCCAGGGTTACTAGCTGCAGTAAGTTGGTTCCTCTTTATTTAGAGTAAGGTTTTACATTTTTAAGATTTTTACAAGCCCGTGAAAAACTAGTTTTTCAGTCAGTCCCCCATATCTCTTCTCAATGGGACCTCACGAGAGTTTTCATTTTTGCGATCAAGAAAGCTGATGGAAAATGGCGGGAATTACGAGTGTTGTTGATGCTTAAACAAAATAATCCGATATCAACAACCATACTGCTTGGTGACAGGTTTCAAACAGTAGCCATCCCCGAGTTTTGTCACTTCATCATCCTGTGTGACGCCATTTTTAATGGAAATTCTCATGAGTGTAACCTCTCAGGAGTGTGACCAAGGATGGTAACACTCCTGATATAACGGTACGATAATAGGGTAACACTGCTGAGATTTAAGCTCAATTACACTGCCCTCAACATGAATTCCGTAAAATCTGAATATTACGTTTGAATGTGATTCTTTTGTACTTACTTGAGCAACAGCAACAATTTTGACAAAGTCATTCATTCTACAGAAATCAATTTTTGAAATCCGGTAACACTCATGAGTTGGATATCGTTTTTTAATAAATAAAAAAAATAAATAAAATACATCAATGAAAAACTCATTGTTCATCTATGGAACACAAATCTGCAATGTACAATGAGTAGTATTTGCTGATCAAACCTCATTTTCGAGCACTTTAATATTTCACATCACTGAGGTTCCCCAAACGCCCCAAAGCGGCAAATGAAATGAGAATGAACCGGTGGGGTGTATCGGAAACTTGATAAATTTTGTATCAGTACCAAGTGAATTCGACATAAAAAGGCTTGTTTCTTCTGAAATGGTTTGCAAACTGAGAAATTCATGTTTGTTTGACTGAAGGATTAACTCGCTTATATATAATATATATGTACATAATATAATATGTATATACATAATATAATATGTATATATATGTACATAATATATAATATATATATACATATATATAATATATATACATATATATAATATATATGTACATATTATGTACTGGTACTGCCTATGTTAAATGCTTGAATGTTTTTGAAATGATTTATGAAGCTCATTGTGCGTTTTATTTTATTGTTATTTACAATATTTATAAGGTAAAGAGAGTAAGCTGAATTAATAATGAATGTTATTTTAATTTGTAATTTATAAAATATTTGAAATTTCTGCTAACGCTGTAATACATAATGAATAGATTATTATTAATAGAGAGTAAATCATGTAACTGGACACCACACTCAATTTGTAAAGCATACTCGAATGTAAGGAACATACAGGTTCAAATACATTAAATAAGTAAATAATAAATATCTGGCGTTTTAATTTATCTGGTCCCTGGACGGCTGGATAACAATTATAACTGGAGGTTAATGAGATATCTAAAGCTTTCTAACCTCAAACAAGTTAATTTATTTACAAAAATCTTATTTGAATCTCAAGTTTGATTGTCTTTATTTTTGTACCTTCCAATGGATATATTTGGGGATTTGTCTTCAAATAGCAGCAACGGCGAAGATTCTATCGTAGCATAATTCGTTGAATGGAAAAAAAGATCGTTTATACCTAGTAAGACCCCGTGTAGATCATTTTATTATGGGAGGAGTGCGTATTTTTATTGAGGTTCCGGTTGGACAAAGATACCGTTCTTTACATACTTACACAGATCGAAGATGAAATTAAGTTCACAACTTACTGATCGCAATAATTCATTCATAATAATTCAGGTTGCAATATCGCAATTCGTGTATGAATTTGTTTCTCTAGGAATGAAGCAAATGGCAAAAATGTGGTGGTTTCTTATTTGCCGAACTTGATAGCATGATGGACACTGTTGTGTTGTGGACGTCAGACCCGATTTTTAATAGTCGACCTATGAAGAAAATGAAGCTCCTACTCTACTCTATGGTAGCTCCATGTGTAAATCGCCCTTATTTTGTCGTTTACGGACTCTCCAATGAGGATGCTAACGGCGCTATCTGCCAGACAGAATTTATCTGAGGGATAATTTTATACACCAGGGATACTGGTATAGCAATGGCTCATATTCTCATGACGCCACGCCTGGAGTAGGTTCGCGTTTCAGCCAAAGTAGGTCATGACTGCGCTACGTCAATGAATCGCTACTCAACCAACCTATTTCTCACAAGAAGTTTGCCGTCTCACGTCAACATAATTCGTGGTTATTAGGCCATTTTTTAACAGTTTTGTTTTAAAAAAGTCTAATATTGTAGCAATACAAAGTTTCAATTCGACTATATGCTATAATAATCGTGCCTGCCAGCGCAATAATTGATTATAGATTGCTGTCAACGATACCAATCTAACGTGAACGAGTTTTTATTTGGACTAGGAGCCTACTAAATAGTGTAGTTAATCAGTGCCAGAAAACTAAAGGACTTCATTCGTTTAGGCTTTGAGAATAACAGCTATTAACCTGAAAAATATTAAAGAAAAGATGATTGAAAATTCCTCAGGTGTCTGTAGTGCTGTGTAGGTACCTAGCCATTGCTAAGGTAGCTTCATCAGCGTTTTATTATAATTTCGTAGTACTATGCTTAACTGAGGAAGCTTTACTTGTTATATTGAATGAATAAAAGGAGAGATTTGATAGTTTGTAAAAGTAAACAAGGCAGGTTGTTGCTACACCAAGAAACGAAACTACTTAGGTAGTTACGTACGTCCTACCAGATTTGCTGTTGGTTTAAAGTGCCTAAACAAAGTAGGTGGGTCGTTGCTTCGCAGACGAATACAACCGCTGATTATCAAGTTTGTCAAATATCGAATCAAGGAATATGCAACATGAATTAAAAACCAGCTGCAAGGAAAAAAACCTTGAAATTCATTCTTCTGAAGGTAAGATTTCATAAAGACGGCATTGACAGTGCAGTTATTGCGCGAGTTTTGCAGTTACGCAAATTTTAGGGACAAAAAAGGTAATTAGGTACCTACTTTCGTTTTTATCAATGAAATAAATGAACAAGTAATAATATACGGAAAGTAAGCAGGTATACCTCTCCTCTAGGAACTCACCTTTCCACATGAGATAATTACTATTCCAGGTTGGCTGAGCTCTCATAGCACATCCTTTCACATGACCACTTTCACAGTACTCGAAAGATTTTTAGTTTCAATTGATTCAAAGAACAGTTCTAAAACTAGATAGGCGATCCACAACATCTTCGCGGCTGATGTCTGGAACATCTACAACACTAATTGTATGTAAACTCCTCAACACACATTTCATATGGATCTCTACCCCACATATTAAATCTTGCGTTCGTAGCGTTTAAGATCATCACCCGATAATAACTTGATGTAATTTACATACAATTTATCACCTTGCATATTACAAATAATGAAAATATTGACTAGGAACTAGGTAAGACTATGTTATGCAGTTGTCCAGCTGTGGGCTACAAATGGCGCATTTTCGCATAGTTTACTCGTCACCATGACAACAAGGTGAAATAACTTCGACTTCGCCTTGCCTCGATGTAAGGATGCGCTAGTGTCCAAGTCTCGAGAATATCACCCATACTCGGTATAGCTATCCTGCGTTAATGTAGATGTTTCATTTCATGTTTCATTTCAGTAGATTTTCATTTCCCCCTCCCCTTTTTGTTATCTTTTCTCTTTAAATCTTCATCTTTTATTCCTCATATCAGTTAGATTCACGTTTCCCTTGTTTAGAATGACTTATTATATATAAAATGTAATTGGGCTTGCCCGTATTAAATAAATAAATGAATAAATAAATAATTGATGAACCGACCCTTATTCATAGTAAGGTGAGGTCTTGGCTACCACCAAATCTACGAAGACAAGATCGGGAGTATGGATTTTTTTTTTTTTCTAGTTCACAGAATTTTTTGTAGCAGTCGGTAGGTAATTCTGCAGGTACTTAGTAGAAGAGAATAACATTATTTCGAAGCGGTCTGGAGATAGTTTCTAAGAATTCTAATGCGTTAAAATGCGTACATTGAACATAGGCACCTACTTCTAAACTAAATTAGCCGATTCCAGGGTTGCTGGTTCCGGGGAAGGTAGGTAGACTGACAACGCGCATGGGACTTCCATGAACGCAACAGCTATAAATAACTGGTACCAAGAATTTGGCTGGTACATCTGCCGGTAGTTTGTATCCTTCCTTTCAATATTTCGTTGAACTTCTTTCAACAAAAATCGAAGTCTTGTTCACTCATTCGGCAGAAGTTTCTAAACAACCCCTCCCCATCGTCTTGCACTTTTTCGAGTTTTTTAAAAACTTGTAGCCCAGCACCTTCTTAGCATGGATATGTTTTTGGGCTGGGGGTCATTCTAAAATTTGCGTAACGACACCAAAATTTGTGACGACCCGGCACTTTAGATTATCATTAACTCGAAAAATGAAGGCTAGGTAGAATTTCTACTGATTTTTCACGTACCTACAACCAATAAGTTACTAGGGAAGAGTAACTCCCATAGTTTTCATAGTAGTGAAATCGTTCGCCACTTTTTGGAATGCTCTCATTTTATCACACCTCATGACCTCTAAGCCATTGTAGTGTCAAGGAATGCTGATTTATTACTCCAAGCTATAAACTAATATTGTTTTGTTACCATAATGGAATAATCTAGTGAAAAGAAGGCACTACATGGTTGGTATGCAATTGAGTAGTAGATACCTACTGGTAAGCAGTGGGTACAAGACATATCCATGATCTTTTGTTTTTCAAATCAAGGGAGAAATTAAAATGCTTGATTTCGTTTATTTGTTTATGTTTTTTCCTCAAAGTTTCTGCCAGTAAAATAAACGATGCCGCCGCCACAGCCGTTTTTGAAAAGACAGGAGCCATCGTTTTGACGGGCGTCTGCGGGTACACTGGCGAGCATCGGCGAACACGAATGCTCGTCCGGTGTGGACAGTTAGACAAACAAGTGTTCGCGAGCGTTCGCGAATGCTCGCGAACCCTGTTCGTCTATGCTCGGTTGGTGTGGACACGCCTATAGGGGACCGTGTACCCCCTAACTAGGGTTGCCAGATCTACTTTAATTTAAAGTATCCTACATTATTTTTGTTCAAAATACTGTATACTTTATAACAAATTTAAAGTAGCCCAAAATACTTTATATTTGAAACGAAGAAGAAAAGTTCAGCCCCCGCACCTACTTACTAGTCAAGGACAAGGTCTAATTTACTTTTTTGTCAAGTATAACGATTTCTTTCAAATTGTCAATTTTCAGAGTTTTTCTGAATTGTCAATTTCCACAGCTTTTTTCCGAATTTTTAATATTTTATAGGTACAGTGTTTCAGAGAAAGAAAGAGGGACTGAATGAATGTAACTTTTCGAGTTCCTAAAAAGTTCCTAACGTCCTTAGGCCTTACGTGCCCAATAGATGCACGAGATATTTTTTTTTAGTGAGAACGAGATTGAAAATGATGTTCCTAATTACATCTATGTATGTAACACAACCTTACTGATTGAAATATGAACTCTTTAAGATTAAAATGTCTGGTAATGTTTTTTTTTTTTTTTTTTTCGGAATAGAATTTTTATGACCTACGTACAGTAAAAATATTACTATCCATGGTTCTTTTTCAATTCCTCAAACCGAAATTTCTTATTTTCAGTAATATGACACATTCAAGCCCTTGTTTGCAGATTCTGAATGGAAAATACCGCAGTGTGCAAGTCGAGAACGTTAACTTTAATGTATAATTTAACTTCCATTGAAATACTTTACTTTTTCTTGGTTGTAGCCAGTATATATTATACTTTATATGATCCGAAAAAATCTGGCAACCCTAGTCTGCGGGAACACTGGCGAGCATCGGCGAACACGAATGCTCGTCCGGTGTGGACAGGTAGACGAACAAGTGTTCGCGAGCGTTCGCGAATGCTCGCGAACCCTGTTCGTCTATGCTCGGTTGGTGTGTACACGCCTATAGGGGACCGTGTACCCCCTAACTAGGGTTGCCAGATCTACTTTAATTTTAAGTATCCAACTTTATTTTTGTTCAAAATACTGTAAACTTTATAAAAATTTTAAAGTAGACCAAAATACCTTATATCTGAAACGAAGAAGAAAAGTTCAGCCCCCGCCTAAACCTACCTAAACCAGAACTACCTATCTGCAAATGGCGAGATGAGAGGAACCGATCTTCGTTAAGCTAATCAAAAATGAACTCATGATCACCACAAATTTCAAATTTGGCTGCAACTACGCGCTTGAATATTTCAAGAACGAAAAGAAACTTTTAGCCCCTGCGCGAAGTTGCGATAAATAGTACAATGTGAATGCGAGATCTCCCAGATTTTCTTCCACATTTTTAGTGAACTCAAGAATAATTTCATCTTTTTGAATTAATTCACTTGACTTGTTCTAATTTTGACTAATTCACTAATACATATTTTAAAAGTCTAATTTACTTTTTTGTCAAGTTTAAAAATTTCTTTCAAATGGTCGATTTTCGAAGTTTTTCTGACTTTTCAATTTCCACAGCTCTTTTCAGAGTTTTTAATATTTTATAGGTAGTGTTTCAGAGAGAGAAAGAGGGACTGAATGAATGTAACTTTTCAAGTTCCTAAAAAGTTCCTAACGCCCTTAGTCCTTACGTCCTGGCAGGGGGTCACGGTGGGCGGTGAGGGGGGGTGGGGGGAGAGGAGGCGCCGCGGCACCTTGTGGTGGCTGGGGTGACCAGGGGCGTAGCAGAGAGGTGTAGGAGAATGGATATTTATTAATTTTACGTGTTATACCCATATAATACACCGCGGCACAATGAGGTGGGTACGGCTTTCCTTCGAGGCATGAATATATGTTTTTTTCTAGGTCATATTTGTGTGTCCCTACGCATATTTAATAACATATCCTCTCGACTTTTCGTACGTACTTAGATAATGATATTATTAAGGCAATAATTATTTGAATAGATAGGAGCTAAAATCGAGAAATATAAACATGCGTATATAATTATAGAAGTATAGGTTGTGGCAACTCGAAATAGGACACTCCGAGGAGTCTGGACGGGCCTTATGACGTACGCAAGCCAACTAAAACTACGATCATACTCAATTGAAAAAATAATAAACCTTTGTGAAATAATTTGCGGCGTTTTCGCTTTTAGAAGTCTTCTTGCTAATGCCGATAAATTATATAAAATGTCAACTATAAATGGATACGTTGCGAGCTCAGTTTTGTTATTAATAAATAAATAATTTACCTTCAGATTAACTTCATGAGGTGCTGGATTATGTTTAAATCTACAATTTTTGTGCTCGTTCCATCACTTGCACGATTTGTTACAATATATACATTTTGTTGAAGTTTTACATTTTGTCTTGATTAAAACAACAGATTTGCCTAAGGTCAATTTGCAGAAAGTTTAATTCAATTTGCGAAAAGTTTAATTCAATTTGCGAAAAGTTTAATTCATTTTGGGAAAAGTTTAATTCATTTTGCGGAAAGTCTAATTCAATTCGCGAAAGGTTTAATTCAATGTGCGAATGCTATAAGACGATCAAATTGCCGTCCCCCAACGAACACCCAAATTTGAGAGAGATCGGACGACTAAGGCGTAAAAAAAATGATGCTTGGTAGAATTTACGATTGCGCATGCGCGGAGTGAGGTATTGAGGCAAGAACGATGAACTAATATTGTGTACCCTCGAACCATCCCTGAAAATTGCATCCGAATCGGATGAAAATCGTGAAAAATGAGCTTGTTACAAGGATTCGCGGACACACGACAGACACAGACAGACAGACACGGAACCAAAGTTGTTCAGAATGGTCTAAAACGTAAAATGCGAATGGAAATTTTGAGTTTTGAGACCAATTTTTAGCGAATTTTTGAAGAAAATTAAGCTATTGCTCTCGCCTCAAAATTTGTAGAATGTGAATTATTGAAAAAATGTTATGCAGAAATCCGTTTCAGGCTATTCTGAATCATATTCTGAAGTTTAACGCATTTTTTTATGTATGTATGTATGTATATGTATGTGTCATTCCAGACGATAACTGTCCGTAGAATTGTGCTAGAAACTTCAAACAAATTTTAAAATGTTAAGGACACAAAACGAAAGTTCAAGTTCGTTGGCCAGCATGATCGGATTACATCTTCGGGTTGAAATTTTCAAAAATGTAGTCAAAAATTTCAAAATAGCCTGTTTTTTGCGATTTGTTGTGCGAAATAATTTTTTCAGCATACTAACACGTGGTATATTCGGAATCAGCGTAAAATTTCCTATAAGAATATGTATCAAGTTTCCAAAAATTTCAAACTTGAAAAATCAGTCAAAAATCGAAATAATGCAGTTCGCTAGTTGTAAATGGCGACTGAAATGTCGAAGATTTCTTCAAAAATTCGCTCATGGGGTCCTGCTGCATGACTGGACTTTTTTTTCTCCCGAAAGTGAAAACAATGCTTCCGCTACCTTTAGGTAGACTCGGTAGCAAAATCAGGACTAAAGTTCGAATCCGGCAACATTTTTCTGAACTCACTTTATACCAGTCGCTACGCACCGGCTGCTAACCAATTAGTAATAATTATTGAGGATTCATACATCCTGGAAGTTCACATTATACAACTTGGAATATTTCAAAAACTAAGTAATTACCGAACAGTATAATTACGCCATTAACGACCCTAACCTACCAATAAACGGGAGGTAATGAGTTATTGGAAGAAGACCACTCTCTAATATTATTAATCAAACTGGAGAGCGACTACTTATTTAACTTTCGTCTCTCGCGATGCCTTACGATCCCCTGAACTGTCAAGAGTTTCCTGAACCCGTTAACTTTTAATAGTTCATTTTAGATGGAGATCGCAGCTTCTTGAACTTGGATGGCTTTGCTTTTATTACCCCTCGGCCCTCTTGCTCGCGATGGGAAGGAAATAGATTAAATTTTGTGGATGGGAGGCCCATTTTAACTGAGATTGAAGGCCGCGCTTAAACTATCAGTATCCTAAACATTATTATAGCATTACCTCAGTACGTCCTATAAATCTCAACTTGAGTAATTCGAACAACGTGCTTGGCCCGCTAATCATAGAATGAACCTCGAGTGGGGATCTTCTGCTTTACAGCTGAACTATACGTCGCAGCTAGATGAAAATTTTGATTTTCGAAACGAAAAACCTCAAATCCTCACTAAATCGTTATGCATGAGGATTAGATGTAGGGACGGATTAAAGGGGGGGGGGGGGGTCGCCCGCTTGTAGGTTGATAAAAATACGAGTATAGCTGAAGGAACTGTATACTGTGGGGAAACTGGTATGATAGGTGTACTAATCTGTCACAGCCAATTTACTAATTTGTTGTTTTGAATTTCAGTAGGCCCACAAACGGCGTAGGTGTCACGGTAGGGTGGTTCAAAAAAAAAAAAAAAGTTCTGGGATTTCTGGTCCCCCATTGTGTTTTTGCTTCCTCGGTATGTCAGGATGACCCTCCTAAATTTTTAGCAAAAAATATTAATCCTAACCACTTTACCTGGGTCGATTTTTGCCAGTTATCGACCGCTATCATAAACCAACCTCTAAATTGGTGCCGAGGTGATGATTTGAAGGACGGATTTCAATTTTTTTGGGTCAATTTATAGGTTTTCGCATGCGCTGAACACGATGAACTTATTCATTTTACGCTCCGTCCACTATTTATCCCGTAAATTGGCAGAGGGCGCTGCTTAAAGATAAGTAAAAATCGAAAATTTCACTGAAAATGCTGTCGCCTGGTTAAGAATTGTACTAGAAACATGCTATTATGGTCGGATAATATGCTTTGGCATGTTCTGAACATGATCCCGTTTTTTACTATGCTTTTCCGCCGATAATTGCTCCGTTTATTGGCCATAAACCTCAAATTAATTGTAGGGTAATAGACAAAGTCACCCTAATTTCACCAGAAATTATGTCGCGTTGATAATTTAAGGTCCCGAAATACCTTGTGTCGATAAAATTTAGTTTCCAGGATACTCGGTACAAAGCCGTTGGTAATTTGGCAAGGACTTGAACCGGCATTGTACTTATTTGCCAAATATAGCGGCAAAATGGAGAAAATAGCTAAATTTCCCCATTTTTCTATAAAATTACTTCGTTTCTATCGGTTTTCCGGGGTCAAATTCGTAGTTCTGAATTGTATGAACTGTGATTGGATCGTTTGAGCGTAGGGTTAGCTATTGTCAGCGGTACCGTTCACGTGTAGACGCTTGTACAATGGTATCGGGTCGTTAAGCGAATAAGTACAATGCCGGTTCAAGTCCTTGCCAAATTACCAACGGCTTTGTACCGAGTATCCTGGAAACTAAATTTTATCGACACAAGGTATTTCGGGACCTTAAATTATCAACGCGACATAATTTCTGGTGAAATTAGGGTGACTTTGTCTATTACCCTACAATTAATTTGAGGTTTATGGCCAATAAACGGAGCAATCATCGGCGGAAAAGTATAGTAAAAAACGGGATCATGTTCAGAACATGCCAAAGCATATTATCCGACCATAATAGCATGTTTCTAGTACAATCCTTAACCAGGCGACAGAATTTTCAGTGAAATTTTCGATTTTTACTTATCTTCAAGCAGCGCCCTCTGCCAATTTACGGGATAAATAGTGGACGGAGAGTAAAATAAATAAGTTCATCGTGTTCAGCGCATGCGAAAACCTATAAATTGACCCAGAAAAATTGAAATCCGTCCTTCAAATCATCACCTCGGCACCAATTTAGAGGTTGGTTTACGATAGCAGTCGATAAATGGCAAAAATTGACCCAGGTAAAGTGGTTAGGATTAATATTTTTTGCTAAAAATTTAGGAGGGTTATCCTGACATACCGAGGAAGCCAAAAACCAATGGGGACAAGAAATCCCAGAACTTTTTTTTTTTTTTTGAACCACCCTAGTGTCACGGGGTATCAACCGGAGATTTACGTGGGTAATGTCGGAATCTTTGGCGGTAAACTGAGATTTCCAAAAGTGCTTGAGGAAAAATCATCAAAGCAGATTGGCAACCGTGTCGTGCTGTCGTCCATCGTCGCCCTTTTGTGAGTAGAAGAGCCGTAGAAACCAAACTTCATGTTAAATGCGAACTTGAGTTTTTTTAGTGTTTGAGTGTAGCTCCGTCAAGAAACGAGCGTGGAAGATAACATCATTCTTCTTTAAACTTATTTCTGTTCTAGAACCAAAAATTTCAACCATGTATCATGTTTTCTCCTCGATATTGATTCGAAATTCTATGAAAACATCAGAAATTAACAAGCGGTTGCAATCATGTTCACAATATCAATTATTGAGAATGATCACCTGTGTGTAAACAATTATTTATATAACAATGCTCATAACTCAGTTTGTTGGACACGCACTTCGCCGTAGTTAACATAATATTGTTGGATAAATCGAGAGCTTTCGAACGAATGGTCAACGAATTTTGTGGGATGAAAAACGACGAAGTACCATTTCCCTAGCAACGACTCGGTTGTAGGCAGAAATCACTGTAATTAATTTCGTGCGCGGAAAAAAATTGACTCGCAAAATTCACTAGGACCCCAGGGCTAAAACATGATACATGTTAAAAACATAAGGCAGCAATTAAGGAATACAATTTTAATTAATAGGGATAAGTTTGTGTTCATCAGTTACAGTACAAGTTACAGTAGAAACCTACTGTATTAGTCTCTCGTTTACCGCTTTTGGTAACGGTAACAATACACAATCAATAGCCTTAATACATAATCAACCTACATACCTACTGTTTCGACGAAGAAAGAAACGAATCTTGTTTTCTTAACTGATTGCAACCAGTGTTTTTCGATTGATGCGAATTATTCACTGTTTCACATTTACCAGTAATAGACAAAAAATGTTCAACAAGGTAGGTAATATTTATTTGTATTTTCATCTTTGACACAAAATGTACTTTGTTCATATAATTTCATCGTGAATGGTTTTTTACTTCTAAAGTAAATTGAAAAAATAAAGAGTGTATTATTATTTAATCTTGTGTTTACAATATAAAAACATAATTTATAAATGATATTACATCACGAGGACTGAAGTTCTCCAGCGTTTTATGTTTCATTCCCTGCCTTTTTCGATATAATTTTGCCAAAAAAATCACTTACCTATAATCATTTTATTTTATATTTTTCGTGTGTAAATAGATGTTTGGTAACTAAGCTAAAATTTGTGCAAATAAAAATTATGTTTTTCATGTTAGTTTTTACATATCGGATATAAAGTGTAGGTGGGTAGGTTGAGGGTGAGAGTTTTCAGTCTTCTCTTAGTATGTAGTTTATTGTAGTTTTGCTAAGCGCTTTCGCCATAGATGGCATCATCAGATCATAATTTGTGAGAGGTGGGTCGCTAAGTAATTTATAACTGCCTTAACCTACCCACCTACAAAAGGATAAGGCAACACACCATAACTATGATATTAAGTGTGGGTCTATAACCTCTACAACTGGTAGTTTTTCAAGGTCCTTTTTCAAAAAATTTCTCGGGGGGGGGGTTACTCCCGGTAGAGGACCGCCCCCACCCACGAAATTCTATTAATCCGTCACTGATCAGATGTACCTAATGTATGATTAATTTAATGTATGATTAATGTACCTACGTATGCATAAATATGTTTGGTATGCAGTACGTTATTTCAAGCTGAATCCAACTGCCTGTAAACGCCTCAAAACGGACATCAATTGAAAAATTGTTGTTAAATCCGGATTTCAATAATTTTGGAGCAATTACCTCACCTTCATTTTCTTCAAAAAGTAGCTGTCAGAGAGAAACGGTCTTAACATTCAAAATAATGCATTAGCCCATAGGACGGTAATCTCAAAGGGGCTTCGAACTAACGAGGTCCTCCGCTAGGAGCGCTAGTGAGCGAAGGACCTAAGGAACATGACGTTTAACATGACTTTCCCCTAGTTGATACCTTGCGTCACTCCTTTTCTCTCAACAATTCAAACCCCGCACCATTAGTCTCATCAATACTGGCCGAAAATGAGGTATATTATTATTAAATAAATTATTTTAATAAAGATACAAACAAAAAAACCGGCATAATAATAAAAACAACTTGTGTCCATCACGACTGCCCTTAAAGGCAACAAAAGTATGAAAATCTGTAAGGTCCTTGTTTACATGCTGTGCTCCACCTCGAGCTATACATGTTCGGAGCCTCATTGCATATTACATGTATATGTTTCTTAGAAAGCGCCAGTCAGTGTTGGGCATAATCTTATCGTCGAATACGAATACGATTGTAATAGCGATAATTATTCGTTGATTCTTAGTCAACTGCGATTATATTCGTGTTCGTGTGATCGTATTCTTCTGTCGGCGATTATACGAAAACAACCCATAAAAATGCGTCACGGTCATCAATTTCAAAGGGGCATCCCTCCTATAATATGCGAAGCCTTGCTAATATTACCTAGCTTCAATGGGACGCCATATCGAAATAGATTTGAGACAAATAGTCTGGGCTCCAATCGTTGAATTCGCTTTAAGGACGTCCCTCCGAAGCTAGGTAATACCAAGGCTTCGCATATTAAAGGAGGGACGCCCTATTTAAATTGATGACCGTGGCGCATTTTCATGGGTTGTATTCGTGTAATCGCCATAGAGGAAAACTGCAACAAAAAAAGCTAAAAATCTAAAATAAGTATTTTTTGAATTGCCGAAAATTATTTGGATCGAGTTTTTTGTCATAAAACTGGTAGTTAACGATTTATTCTAACTTACAGTCCTGAATGAGCGTTTATTTTTGAATGAAAGTAGATTTCATTAAAAAAAGTTGACACCATCCGCACTCTTCTACGTTGAGTCGTTTTATTTCTAGGACTTTTCAATAGAGTTTTTGTTCTTCCCGTAATTTTCTACCCGTGTATGCAAAAAGACTGGAACATCAACTGCGCATGCGCGATTTTTCACGTCAACGCGTAGAACTACGCGTGTATGGGAAAGAGGCCTATCTACGCGTTGACGGGAAAAATGCTTTCGTTGGAATCCCAACGTCAACTGGTAATTCAACTGGAGATAAATTCACTAACCATTTCTTTCGGACCTCCTTTTCCTTGTAAGATGCTTGGGTATTTTTTGTTATATCCCTGCATTTACAAACTATTTTCTATAGAATAGTCGGACTGATGATCCCCAATAATTTTTACGTCCACTGTGGTAAAATAGATCAGAATGCTGTGTATAGTTTGGTCTGGATGCTCGCAAGCTCGCATCTCAAAAATACATACCATCAAGTAGTCAATCCCTTAGTAAAAATACAGATTAGTTGGACAAACAGGTCAGAATGAATGAATAGTAGAGAATTAACGGAAATATGCGGGGATATAACAGAAAAGGCCCATAATTATTTTTTTAAATTATTAATATTAATATATTAGGTAGGTATATTACAACATATTTTACACTTTTGAATATTAATCTCCCTGAAGAAGCCCCAGTTCCTGGGGAGAAACGTTAGAGTTTAAATAAAATTGGCTGACCCAGTTTAATGTTGCTGGGGGCTGGAGTCATCATCAACGTAGAGTGCAAAGCATAGACTAAATTCAGAAACTCGTAAACTAGTTCCACTATCCGCTTTACAAGCAGATACCATGTTACATGGATATGTCTTTGATTGGGGATTTCATAACGGTTGTCCTCGACTGTTGTCAAGAGGATGAAAATGTTTCCTATGGAGTGGAGTAAATGATGCTATTGCTTTACGTTAAGAATATTGTAACCGGCTTATTAAAATTGTTTATAGTCCAATCAACTTAGTTTTGGAATGTAGCCAGGTACGCAAGGAGGGGTAAATTGGTAGCTTGAGATGTGAAAATTTATCACATAAATCAAGAGCTTTCCAACCAGTGGCGAACGATTTTTGCTGCCATGGAAAACCTTCCATTCCCCTAGCAACGGCTGGGTTGTACGTGAAAAACACTGAAATTGTGACACAAATTTTGCGTCACTAAAATTTTTGGTTGACCCCCCAGAGCAAAGACATATCCATGTCAAAACCAATTTAAGGACAGAAGGCCTTTCTTATAAAGCTTGTTATACTCTGAACTGTCCGAATAAGGAAACGTTATACTATCGTATACAATAATCGAGTAACTGAAAATTTGAAAAAACTAAAATATACATATCATTGAGGATGATAAGATAAAATTTTGAAGAACAACAGAACAACAACAAAAAAAAAAGATGGGATGAGCAGGGCAGGGAGCCCTGGCCGACCCGGGGGCGGCCTCTCGTTGACGATTACTTCCACTGATTCTGCTACCTGTTCAGCAATGGGCAGGTGACAATGGAAGCCGTCGTGGTGGGCGAGCCCGCTATGTGAGAAGACGCGCGTGCTGGTACATGTACAAAATGCGTATAACCGATAAAAGAATTGAAAAAAAAAAGCGGTGACATTCGAAAATGCCACTGTCAAAAGGCGCACGCAGAGATTGAACGGAAACGAGAATAATTAACCCGGAATGACCCGAAGCGGGTGATTAGAGCTGTTGGCGAGAAGGCCGCCTCCACTGCCCCCAAAACCGTTCAAGGGCAATGAAGATGGTTTTACTCCTGTTGCGGTAAGAGTCATCGACTGTTTGTCTCTGGAAGCCCATTTATTTCACTCAGTTTCGAGTTGAATATTGAAATTTCGCGGTTAACGAGGGTCGAAAGGGTCGATAGGGATGTCCAGACACCTCACTCATCCTGGAGGTGCTCGTTACAACGCCGTAAACAGCTCGGTAGGTATGTAATAGAATGTGCCATTGTAGATCAGAGATTTCCCAATGAGGTAATGGTTTCAACGCTAGTATGAAACTATATTTAATGAATAGTTCGACAACACATTTGTTTTGACATTTTGTCTTTACTTTGGCACATAAACGAAAAAAGTGTAAAAAAAGTTGGTTTTCTGATGATTTCCGCTTACAACCGAGTCGATGCTAGGGAAATGGTCGTTTTTTATCCCACAAAATTCGTTGACTATTCGTTCGAAAGCTCTCGATTTATCCAACCATATTATGTTGACTACTGCGAAGTGCGTGGCCAACAAGCTGAGTTATGAGTATGGTTATTTGAATAAATGGTTTACACACAGGTAAACTTTTATTAACTCAATTATTCTCAATAATTGATATTGTGAACATGATTGTGTTAATTTCTGATGATTTCATTCACCTGGTCTTTCGATGATTTGATTCATAGCAGGTGATCCGAATATTGCGAGGACGGTTTGATTTGTGAAGCGGTGGATAAATCATTTTAATCGGTAATTTCTATACTTTGCACTCTAGGAAGCTGTAAGTTCGTATGTAGCCTCTTTAGGATACTTATTTGACGATTCCCAGGGTCCGGATCAGATAAGTGGCTCTTGAAGCTAATTTCTATGCTTTACACTCTAGGGAGCAGTAATTTCCTATGTAGCCTCTTTAGGATATTTACTTGAGAGCTTGCATACGAGTCTGCAACACATACGAGTCTGCAACTAAAGACATAAAATGTCCCAATGTGTTGCAGACTCGTATGCAAGAGTTTCTGATTTATGAAGATTGTCATACACGTCACTAAGCAACATAGGTATTTGTTTTTATCAGTTTTAAGGGCACTTGGCACCCCCCCCCCCCCCCACCACCCAAATGGCAAAATTGCACTCGTTTGGCCGTTTTCGATGATATTTTTTTTAACTGATAGATCTTGTAAAGATCCAAAGATCTGCGGAATCAGATTGAAAAAGTATTAATTTGCCGCATTACAATATCGAAGCCAATTTCGGAAATATTGATGGTATTTGAGGTAACTTCGATTATCTGTTCCGTAATTACAATAACTTATTTCGACAAACTATTCCCACAGATTTATGCAGTAGGTTGAGAGATAACTTTCTAAAGAAAGAAAAATGAATTCGGTTCAGTAGATCACAAGATAGAGGGTCCGATGCGCAAAAATATGCTATTTTTCAGGAGAGCCATAAAACGAAAAGTAACGATATTATCGCTTCTACGACGTTTTGGTGAACTAATATGACTTGAATATGTGAGTGAATGAGTTAGTAACCTCAATTACTTCACTTCACACAGTCAGAGCATAATACTAACGAACCAACCAACCAGAATGATAAGATGATAACAATGATAAAATGTTCTATGTTGTTTACGTTTCCACTCGTCCGTGCATCTTTCCGCGTTCGGTTTGTCCGCAATTCGTTTAGTCCGTATAGTGTTAGTGTTATACGCAATGACGAAAAGTAAAATAATATTCAAGAAGGTCCACCATATCGCGAATTTCTCAAAGAAGTTGCGTGAAGATGATTCTACGTCCGGAATTAGCCACTTGCCATCCAGCTCAAGTCTTTCACCCGGCTCTCATCCTTTGGCTTCCTATGATCCTTCCGTTCCTGGAACTTCTTTCTCTGAAACCCCTCTTTTTCCTAGTACTTCATCCGGCGACTCAAGCTGGTTATCTTCCTCCAAGAAGAAATTAGGATTTGGATTAGGATTAGTAAGTACCAGTATTTTGGATATTATCGACTTTCCCTAGCTGTTTGAATTTGAAGAAGCAGGGGCAGCGGACTATGAGGCGGGCAACTCCTAAGTTAATTTGTGAGACATTTGAATTTTGTAAATATTATATACAATATATTATCTTGTTCAGGAATAAACCTAGTTTTATTTAAGACAAAAAAAGAAAAAAGGTTGAAAAATGTTTGTTGGGGTACCAAGTGCCCTTAATCGATTTTTTAGCAAATATTAATGAAATGTTTCAACACAACTTTGTGCATACATTTTTCGATGTTCTAATTCATTGTCGGTAACTAAATTTCTATTGTATTCGTTTTGACATTTCCACTTCTTTACTAAGGCCCTTAGTAGGAAATTATTACAATTGGCGTTATAAAGATCGTAACGAAAAAGCGTAACGTAACGGAAAACTTTCTGATAATTTTCAAATACTACGACTTCGTTGTTACATTTGTTTACCTTCTTCCCTCTTTAACTCATAAAAATCGTTCACCACTCGTTGGAAAGCTTTTGCTTTAACTAACATTTTCCTCACTATACTGATTATGTGCCTGTACAACGAGCAGAGCTATGGTCATAACAGCTATCATGTTTTGTTTACAAACTAAAGATCCTAAGTGTAGAAGCACCTAATGTACATATCTATTGAAGTTGAACCTATGGAGCTAATTTCTTTGTTATTCAACCTATGAAGCTAAAATTTTAAATGGGGAACCCTTGGGGCGTGTAAAAACGAATCATGATGTCTAGAGCCTCCAAGATACTTAAATTTTTAATACAATGAAGTTTTAATTTACAGGAGACGTGCAATAGAAAAAAGTCTTTGGGCTTATCATCGAAAGATTACATAAATGTAAAAGACTTTCAGACTCACACAACTTTTGGGACTGAGGGGCTCAAGAATCAGTGGTTTCAGCAATTTCTTTGCTATGCAACCTATGAAGCTGTAATTTGAGTTAGAGGCCTCATGGAACAAGTAGAATACCCTTCGTAAATCGGTGAAAGTGGAAGAATATACAAATAGTAGACATCATCATTTATCGCACATCAATGGTCGAAATTAAGTTCAAATGACTCCAGCAACGGGCTTGCACTTATTCATTTCATGGTTTGGTTTTTATAAGAATAGCTTTGCTAAAAGTCCTCTTGCATTGCGCTAATTGAGTGAGGAAGGCCAAATAAGTGCAATACAAATTATGGAAGGAGTTTCATTCATTTTGGTTTATTACTTTCAATAATAACCCTATGTGATCGTATAGCAAACAATTTTTTATAACCCCCCTCAAACATTGCCATTTTACGTTTCAAAATGCGTAGAATCCAAATTTGAAATGTCCGTCCGCCGTCCGCCGTTCGCGGCCCGGGCCATAAAAAGCCTTAGAATTGACTTAAAAAATCCGTTTTTCGCACATAGACTCCACTTGGGGTTTAGTTGGTCCTAACTGCTCGCCAGCTCGATCGCTCCACACCCATGGGTGCTATGAGCCAAAAATAGGTGAAAAAGTGAAAAGTGAAAAGAGGCTTTGAGTGTTATACTGACTTACGCGCGTACCCCTGGCACGCTTAGTGGATTGATGGGCAGTAGGACTTTGCAACAGAACACTAGGACCAGATCATGCACGACCACAACTGCACGACAATTATTTTTCTCGTGTTAGGACAAAATTCACTCATCCCAAAATGCACAACTTCCAAATGAATGTTGATGGAAAAATATGAGTGATATGATAGTGTAAGCGTAATAGGGTGGTGAGCCTCCGGTTGTGAGGTAACGAGACCTAGGGAAACGTGTGGAAAACTTCCACACTTGTATTGCCTTCGAATTTCATCTTCCTTCGAGGCATAAATATATGTTTTTTCTAGGTCATATTTGTGTGTTAATACCAATGCTTTGCCTACGCATATTTAATAACATATCCTCTCGACTTTTCGTACGTATTTAGATAATGATATTATTAAGGCAATAATTATTTGAATAGATAGGAGCTCGAATCGAGAAATATAAATATGAGTATATAATTACTGAAGTATAGGTTGTGGCAACTCGAAATAGGACACGCCGAGGAGTCTGGACGGGCCTTATGACGTACGCAAGCCAACTAAAACTACGAACATACTCAATTGAAAAAATAATAAACCTTTGTGAAATAATTTGCAACGTTTTTCACTCTACCTAGATATTCTAACTAGGTAGGTATCTACCTACCTACCAATAACAAAAGGGTTGCAATAAATTCTCCTTCTCCAAAACATGTTGAAGGTATCCTTAAGTCATGAACTCATGCTATAATGATATAATAGATACATTTACCCAGGTTTTCCATTTTACCGTATTTTCACGTACGGTAATGAGATTACTACCGTGCTCCGTACGTGCATCAAAATTACCGTATTTTTACGGTAATTACCCTACTGTTGGCAACCCTGCACCCAACTAAACGTCGAGTCTACAGTGTGGCTAAAACAGCTGTTTTTACACACAGCTGTGGCTGTTTAGCTGTTTTTTGTGGCTGTTTACAGCTGTTTTGGTCTACCAGATGGATGGAAGTCACTCATTCTATATTATGTGTCGCGGTTTGAAGCAAATGATATATTTTTGAAGATAGGAAGGTGGTTGATTCCACCCCACATGTTGAAACTGCCCCACTCTCTCCATTTAGTTCATTTTATTGGGGTTGGTGAAATAATTCACGCACTGACAACGAGGTTGGGTTTTCTCGTCTTTGTGTCGAGCTCACCACCAGTGTCATACCGAGTAAAACAGCCATCCCCTCTCTTCTTATAGGGAACTGGGACGTTTCCTGTTATCAGACCGCCAGCACCCCCAGCGCTGTCTCCAAATAGTATACGACCGCTAGAATGGACGACGTAATCAGAATGATCCGTATAGTTGGGTGGTCTGGATGCTCGCAAGCTCGCATCTCAAAAATACATAACATCAAGTAGTCAATCCCTTAGTAAAAAGTAAAATACGCCTTAGTAGCGTATAACAATTCGATTTATTCGGTAACCGCTCAAACTCCTTTTGAAGTCGTTTATGGTCATATAGAACCAGGTAGCCCCCTCGAAGCAGATTTGGAACGAAATAAACGTAAAGACGAAACGCTTGCATACGAGTCTGCAACACATTGTGACATTTTTATGTCTTCAGTAGCAGACTGGTATGCAAGCTCTAAGAGCCACTCAGCTGATCCGGACCCTGGGCATCGTCAAGTAAATGTCCTAAAGAGGCTACATACGAAATTACAGCTTCCTAGAGTGTAAAGCATAGAAATTAGCTTTAAGAGCCACTCATCTGATCCGGACCCTGGGCATCGTCAAGTAAATGTCCTAAAGAGGCTACATTCGAAATTACAGCTTCCTAGAGTGTAAAGCATAGAAATTAGCTTTAAGAGCCACTCATCTGATCCGGACCCTGGGCATCGTCAAGTAAATGTCCTAAAGAGGCTACATACGAAATTACAGCTTCCTAGAGTGTAAAGCATAGAAATTAGCTTTAAGAGCCACTCATCTGATCCGGACCCTAGGCATCGTCAAGTAAATGTCCTAAAGAGGCTACATACGAAATTACAGCTTCCTAGAGTGTAAAGCATAGAAATTAGCTTTAAGAGCCACTCATCTGATCCGGACCCTGGGCATCGTCAAGTAAATGTCCTAAAGAGGTAACATACGAAATTACAGCTTTCTTGAGTGTAAAGTATAGAAATTACCTATTGAAATTATTGAACCACCGCATCAAAAATCAAACCGTTCTAGCAATATTCGGATCACTTGCCATGAATCAAATCATCGAAACACCAGCTCAATGAAATCATCAGAAATTAACAAGCCGTTGCAATCATGTTCACAATATCAATTATTGAGAATGATCACCTGAGTGTACACAATTATTCAATTAACCTTGCTCATAACTCAGCTTTCGAACGAATGGTCAACGAATTTTGTGGGATGAAAAACGACGAAGTACCATTTCCCTAGCAACGACTCGGTTGTAAGCGGAAATCATCAGAATATTTTCGTGAGCAATTTTCGTCATTCAATTTCCGTGATGTTTTTTTAGTTTATGTGCCATAGCAAAGACATAAAATGTCAAAATTCAGATTAGTCGGACATATACCTAGAAAGAATCGCATCAGAATGATGTGTATAGTTTGGTCGTATACTCTCTGGAGGCAGCGCTGGAGGTGCTGGTGGTCGGATAACAAGAAATGTCTGAGAACGGTCCTGGGACTAATTTTTGGTATTACTTCAGAACAGCTCTCTTGATAGCCAGTCAACCATTTTTGGTCTCCCCTATCATTGGTTCCGTTTATTAGTTCACAATAGACCAGTGATCTAAGGTGGTGATCAGTGATCTTATAATATAATACTGAAATTATAAACCTGTCATGATTTGTTGTGTTTTCAATAATGAGCACTCTTTTCGGTTTACAACCATTCCTCAAATTTGAGTTGGCCCTTCGAATACTACCCGCTATAGAATCAATGAATTCATTTCTGAACGCTGGGAACTCACGACAACCAAAACAGTGGGTCTCATTTATAAACACGTGCCGCAATTCCGAATCCCTCGTTGAAAAATCGGCCCAGTCGACACATGTTATTCGTTTCCGTGAGAAAAGACCCCCGCGAACTCATTATTTCAGAACACCCAATGCACTGCTACTAGTTCTGAATGTTAACGTCGACCCACTGTATTATGGATAAATAACCCGCGCACGCACATTGAAATTCATGAAAGCGTGCTCCCCACCCCCCGGCCACGACCCCTAATCTTTTGACTGTAGTGGATTATCTTCGTGCTCGAACTTTTCTCTCTTCGTTGTCTAAATTATTTTAAGTGAGCGCCAACGCAAAATACGTGATGTTGATAATTGATTTAAGCATCGTGCACCAACAATGTTGAAAGTATTTTAAATTCAATTCGTCCGTCCGAGAATTGTTGTCTTCTATTCCTTGTGGACATAGTGAACTATACCAATCACTGCGCCAGTTACTATTATAATACATCAAAACATCTCGCAAGTTGGGTTGGCAGTATAGGAGGAATATAACTGCTTAATGATATTGCCACTGGAGAACATATTTTTCAAAGTTGAACCAATGTAAAAAGTTAATTATACCCAGTTGTAGAAAGTTGTTCAGTTCTGAAGTGACGCATAGTTAAATAAACCTTTTTGGAAGGAATTCTCGCACGCTTAATAGCTTTAAATAGAGTTCCCAACACTTTGGTCGTCCCACATCCCCCAGGGATCAATCCCAGTAGGGCGTCACTGTTTTGTAGACGTTTCGTGGCCTACATAGCTTCACACTGTTATCCTAAGAAGCAGTAAATAGCTAAAAGTAAGCCAAAATAGTTTTTTTGATGAGGGCAATAACCAAAATGTCAACCCCCAGCACGAATACGGAGTAGTAACTAAGCAAGAAGTGCCCAAATTCATAAAAATAAAATACAAATGTATGTTCGATAATATAGATAAATTCATACATGAATTCCACAGTATACATGGATTAAGATAACATTCCGAAAATCCACGCTAATTCGACTTATTCGATTCACATTTGTTTCGGCTAATGACCCCAATGGCCACAGGTGGTGACATTGTGCGGTTTTCTCACCCCATATAAATTGAATAGGCTGGTAATTAGTGATAACGCTTCTCTCTCTTTCCCTCCTTTTGTTTCCTTTTTTTATTTGACCCTTTTTTTCCGCACGTTCAGTTAAATTTACAGCCGCATGTAATTAAGGCCTTTTACATGCGCCGTGAATATCCCCGGGACTTGTGTCACCTTGTACCTCAGGTCAATAATACTGTTCACGAGGGGACTTCTCTAGCGAAGTGGTCTCGGGTGCGCTCTGAAAGGGAGGCGGTCTCGGGTTCAATTCCCCGGCTGATAATTAAAATTACCAAGTTCACGGTTTATACGCACAAGGGAGATAAAGAGAGAAATCGCTGCTAATTATTACACAACGATCTTTTAGCGAATTTTCATGAAAAATGAAACAATTGCAATGGCTCGGAAATTTTTAAAATCAAAATTTTTGAAAAATTCCTTCATTGAAATCCGTTTTGAGGCATTCTGAAACGAATCCTAGAGTTTAACACTTTTTCATATACGAGTATATATGGATATAGATACATAAATTTTATCCATTTGGTTGAGCAATAGCAATCGCACTTGCTCAGAACTAAAGTTGTTTCACACAGTCTACGTTCCAAGACAAATTCACCGATTTTTATCAAATTTCCCAGGGCAAATTCATCACTATCCATCGCCATCGGTCAAATAGAAGCATGTTTGCTAGCGCAAACGTAAATTTCCCGAAACACCGATTTATCATAAGTCCAATTTTCAATTTTTTTATATTTGGGGGGGAGAGGGTACTCCTTGTGATTGGTTTACCTCAATAAATTTTTGTTTTTTACCGACGAAACTCCAATACTAACTTTCGAGACTGATTTTGGTGATATGGTCTATTATTTTTTCGGTTGGACCTTACACATTCCTGTACCTATATGCCGTTGGATTGCTGGTAGGGCATGCGGATGCACAAACCTGTATCATAGCCCTATTTCACATAATACATGTCTACGCCCACATCATATTACTCGACTATTCTGCATTCTATCATTTTAGCGAATTGCCGTAGAAATGGAGCTATTGCTTTCAACATTTTTGAAAAATGTCTTCATTAAAATCCGTTTTGAGGCATTCTGAAACGATTCCTGAAGTTTGCGCTTTTTCATATGTATATACATCTATGTGTCATTCCAGACGATAACTCTCCTTAGGATTGAGATAAAAATACCGTTCTTGCGCTAAAAAATCAAACATTCCAAACGAAAGGAAGAGTTCGTTGACCAACAATTTGGGCACATTAAATTGGTCAAATTTCGAGAAATGTACCCAAAAAATCACTAAAAATGGCTAAACACGGCCAAAAATAGTTAAATTAATATTTTTTTTAGCTAAATTTTAGTCATAACTAAATTTTCAATTATTAACAAAGACATTAAAAATTGTGGCTCAACATTTTGCTAAACAACGTACTTAAATTTCATTAATATTTGCTAAACAAATCTATAAAAACTGCAATAAAATCTAAAAATCCAAAATCTCTTTTGAATCAGCCGAATTTTATTTAGTTATGAGTTTCTTTTGCCGTAAAATTGGTTTTTAACAATTTCTTTCTACTGAAATTTCTCAAACTTCGATAATTACAAATAATTGCTAAAGCTGTACGTACCGTCAATATGAGAATCCGAATCATGCTAAATCCAGAGCGAAGGGAGACAAAAATAAAACACACGAGACACCTTCAACACCCACAATGCACAACAATAGTGATCACCCCCAGGGGAGGAAATTCCGTTTTATACCAAAGGTGGGGAAAAGAAGATCTCGGTGGAAGAATCCAATGTCGACGATATCCTGGAAGGGGGAATGAAGTCTGCAGAGGTGGGACGACCGGGTCCTGAAGCTGGTGTTCCACAAGAGTAGCTACCCCAACAACACAATAGTAACTGCTAGGAATCTTCAACAAGGTCGTTCTCAAGACTTCCGAAAAGATGAAGTAAAGATTACTAAAAATCTCGGCTTCTTCCCTCGGTTCGTTCTTGTCAGACCCGATACTCCGCACAACAAACAAGTTATCGCCGATCAAGAGGGGGATGGAGTTAATTTTTGTTTTTTCTCATTTGAACGTGAATGACCAAGTGCATTACCGCATCCCGCGGGCCAATTATTTTATTGTGTTTCCTGGAAACTGCCGAGTCGCGGAGAGGGCTGTAGTTTTTCCCAAGACCTCAGGGAGCCGTGGGACTTAATTTTACGGGCGTTGACTCGATAAGATGAAGTAGGGCTGGCGCAGTTTCCGATTACTGCTGAATTATTTTCGTTGAATATAGATAGAGAGGTAGATAGATGGAAGTAATGTTTATTACTTCAAATATGACTCATTACAATATTTCTGAAAACATTTAGAGCATGGACCAATCTCTGCAGTTTTGGTTTATTATTTCCAATAATAAGCCTATGTGATCGTGTAGCAAAAAATTTTTATAACCCCCCTCAAACTTTGTCACTTTACGTTTCAAGGTGCGTAGAATCCAAATTTGAAATGTCCGTCCGCCATCCGCCGTTCGGGCCATAAAAGGCCTAAGAATTGACTTAAAAAACCCGTTCTTTCGCACATAGACTCCATTTGGGGTCTAGTTGGTCCTAACGTTTAACCATCCCGATCGCTTTACTCGCATAGATGCTATGGGCCAAAAACGGGCGAAAAAGTGTCTTTTTCGAGGCTTTGAGTGTTAGACGTGTTAGAAGCACGCCTGGCACGCTTGGCAGGGGGTCACGGTGGGTGGGGGGGGGGGGGGGTGGAGTGAGAGGAGGCGCCGTGGCACCTTGTGGTGTCTGGGGTGACCAGGGGCGTAGCAGAGGGGTGTAGGAGAATGGATATTTATTACTTTTACGTGTTATACCCATATAATACACCGCGGCACCATGAGGTGGGTACAGCGTTCCTTCGAGGCATGAATATATGTGTTTTTCTAGGTCATATTTGTGTGTTAATACCAATGCTTTTCCTACGCATATTTAATAACATATCCTCTCGACTTTTCGTACGTACTTAGATAATGATATTATTAAGGCAATAACTATTTGAATAGATAGGAGCTCAAATCGAGAAATATAAACATGCGTATATAATTATAGAAGTATAGGTTGTGGCAACTCGAAATAGGACACGCCGAGGAGTCTGGACGGGTCTTATGACGTACGCAAGCCAACTAAAACTACAGTCAAACTCAATTGAAAAAATAATAAACCTTCGTGAAATAATTTGCAGCGTTTATCGTTTTAATTATTGGTAGGGGTGGTTTGAGAGGATGAGACATCAGTATAGCTACTCTTCATCTTAGTTTTATTTATAATTTCATCTTTATATAGTATGCCTTTATAAGTAGGTGGTACTCAACCAAGTACTTTCGCCTTATGTTAGGCCTCTTCAGTGATAGTGGCTATTATGTGGTTCATTTCTCAGGTCAGGCAAATAGCGGTCTTCTAACATCCCGCCACTGCTACGGGATTGGTTGGATTAGATGTTATCCACGTTCGAGGTGCTTGTAGACTGATTCTAGTTGTGTTGGAGATAGTGAATAAATTTATATGAAACATCATGTAGTGGCTAATTTTAGCGGAAAGGTGGAAAAAAATGAGCACCACATGGGGCAGGCACACTTTTAAATCACTCAATATTATTATTCACGGGTTTTTTAAAAAAGGCGTTTACCTCCTGGAATTGTTTTGGAATACCTTAAAATTGATTTCAATAGAGAAAATTTTGGAACCATTCCAATAGTGTAATTTTTTACTAAAGTTCGCTATAAGATCAAGTCCTGCGGCATAACTATGAGTGAAGTTCCGAATTTTTTTCCGCAGGTGTTAAGTACATTCAATGTATCGTGAAAAATGTTTCGCAGAAACCGACCTTAAACCCATCAGGATCATTGGCCTCAATTCATGGAGGTTTTTTTTTTTTTTTTAAATTAGAAAACCCTAGATGTATTTAGGAAAAAACATGTTTTTCCACATTAAAACATAATTTTCTCCCCCAATTTGCGAATTGAATTTGACTATACTGTTGAAAAATTTAGATTCTATATAATATTGTGTTGTGCGCAGAACACAAATGGAAAGAAATCGAACAACAGAAAATGTTAACATTTGAATTTTAGCCTCTTTTTTACGAATCAAGTCGGCTAAAAAAAATATTGGTTTGGCATCAAGAAGATGGAAATATAACATATATAAATAATATACATTTTTCATTTTAGTCAGCTGGACGGAGACTGTAGAGAGCGCTCATCAAATGTTATTTATTTGGATTTTCCATTTACAATCATTTCGCTTGAACACATACATTATTTTCGATTAACAATTATATTATGACAAAAACAAGGGTACGATGTTTAGGCTTTATGCTGATAAATTTACATTTATTTTATTATTTTAAATTACTACTATTATACTATCATGAGCCTTTTCGGACTGCAGCAACTTCTTACTTCATAAGGCTCCTAGCAACGATCCACCAGGACTCAACATTAATGGTGACATCAATTTTCAAAAAATCAATGTCAATTAACATTGTTCCATTAATGATCTCATCACATTTCAATTCACCTGGGTGATCCAACACTTAGTCATAGTATTTCACTCGTCCCAGAAAGCTAATAGCACATCATGTAAACTTACCTTTTTTTTCCAAAGAATCGACGTATGTCCATCTCGTAGTGCGATTGGTCGTGGTCTCGTGTCCGTGTGGATGTCAACATTAAATGGTGATCTTGTGTACCCACCAAGTTCTTTTGACATGGATATGTCTTTGGTCTGGGGGGTGAACCCAAAATTTTCGTCACGCAAAAGTTGATGTCACAATTTCTAATGATGTTCACGTACAACCCAGCCGTTGCTAGGGGAATGGAACTTCCGCAGTTTTCATCGCACAGAAATCGTTCGCCACTCGTTGGAAAGTGCTTGATTTATGTGATAAATGTTCACATCTCAAGCTACCAATTTCCCCCTCCTTACGCTCCATGTAACAACGAGACCTTCTCGAACGATCAAGTTTGTCGCCCACCCCTGCAACTACTTGGAACCGTTCCCTACAGGAAGAACTGTGAGTTCTTCAATTCCGTTCAACGCGGAGCAGCGCATGAGTCACAAATGAAAAGTCACATTTACGTTTCTAAACTGTTAGGTGATCGTGTTATGAGACCACGAAACTATACACTTCATTCTGATCTACATAGCCAACTAATCTGCATTTTTACTAAGGGATTGACTACTTGATGTTATGTATTTTTGAGATGCGAGCTTGCGAGCATCCAGACCACCAAACTATACACTTTATTCTGACCTACATGTCCACTAAACAGGTTGAACGGAATTGAAGAACTCACAGTTCTTCTTGTAGGGAACGGTTCCAAGTAGTTGCCGGGGTGGAGGACAAACTTGATCGTTCGAGAAGGTCTCGTCCATGTAACATGGTATCTGCTTGTAAAGCACATAGAGGAACTTTTTTATATTGGGCGAATGAGGATCTCGAACTTTCCAGTACGAGCGATTCCTGGAAGATTGTTTCTACCAGGAACCAGGCTGTATGAGAAGCTTCTAGAATTTAAGCTTCTCAGAATTACTTCCCCTTTCGCGCTCTACCCTGTCTTATGTTCAATCCCAATAGTGTTTTCAATACCTACCTAGAACCGTATCTTACTATGAAGGTACTCTTGCTCACAAAAGACCGTTTTCCAAATTCCAATAATACCTTCCCATACCCCTAACTACGCATTCAATATTCTAGGGAAGAAGAAGAAGAAAACATGTTTATTTAACATAATAAAAGACCAGTCATGCAGCATGACCCCATGAGCGAATTTTTGAAGAAATCTTCGACATTTCAGTCGCTATTGATCGTGTAGAGAAATTTTAGTTTATGATTTTGATAGACAAACATGGAATCAAATTATTAAAAATAATTAGGAGGTACTCATACCTTATTATTATTAAACTAATCTTGTAGATTTAAAGACAAATGTAGGTAAATATTCATAGATTTCGATGTCCAATGTGGTCAGTATTGAAGGTAGTTGAAATCTTAACAGTATCCTATCATAACATCATCAAATCTTGACATAAAATAAAACATAAAAATAAAAAGAACTGCTTCATAATTTCATGGCTGATATTTTCTAAGCCACAGTCAGTATTAAAGCTACATCAAGTCCTAAAACAGTTGAGCGTAAAACATTAAAGAGAGCGACCGAGAGAATCGGAGGACGGAATATTTCACAGAGTAAACTCATCAGTTGTGATTACTTTTTTTCTTTTCTTTTTTTTTTTTTTTTTTTTTAACAAGCACCTACTACCTACGTTTTAAACAGCATGGTTCTAGGATTGGTTATACAGGGATACTTCCATAAGAGTAGTTCAATCTGAATTTGGACAATGTTTCATGCAAATATTACCGATTTTTACAACTAGCGAACGGCATTATTTCGATTTTTGACTGATTTTTCAACTTTGAAATTTTTGAAAACTTCATAGGTACATATTCTTATAAGAAATTTTACGCTGATTCCGAATATACCACATGTTAGTATGCTGAAAAAATTATTTCGCGCAACAAATCGCAAAAAACAGGCTATTTTGAAATTTTTGACTACATTTTTGAAAATTTCAACCCGAAGATGTAATCTGATCATGCTGGCCAACGAACTTGTACTTTCGTTTTGTGTCCTTAACATTTCAAAATTTGTTTGAAGTTTCTAGCACAATTCTACGGACAGTTATCGTCTGGAATGACACATACATAAATACATACATAGTACATAAAAAATGCGTTTAACTTCAGAATATTATTCAGAATAGCCTGAAACGGATTTCTGCATAAATTTTTTTCAAAAATTCACATTCTACAAATTTTGAGGCGAGAGCAATAGCTTATCTAATTTTCTTCAAAAATTCGCTAAAATTTTCTTCAAGAATTCGTTAAAAACACAGAAATTTGACACATAGGTAATAAATTTAAAAAAAAACATGGTACAGCAATGGGCTTGATGCCCGTCTGCCGGGATGACCCGAGCCGCCCATCTTATATGCCTATATATTACATTACGTACGTAATGTCTTAAATTACTTGCCTATTATATTTTTAAGTAAATTAATTTATTGTAACATCAGTCTTTCGATCGTTCAACATATTTTGACATTTTATGTCTTTGCTCTGGCACATAACTCGAAAACCGTTACCAAATTTGTTACCAAATATTCTGATAATTTCCGCTTACAACCGAGTCGTTGCTACGGAAATGACACTTCGTCGTTTTTCATCCCACAAAATTCGTTGACCATTCGTTTGAAAGCTCTCGATTTATCCAACCACATGTTAACTACTGCGAAGTGCGTGGCCAACAAGCTGAGTTATGAGCATGGTTATATGAATAATTGTTTACACACAGGTGATCATTCTCAATTATTGATATTGTGAACATGATTGCAACCGCTTGTTAATTTCTGATGATTTCATTGAGCTGGTGTTTCGATTATGTGATTCATAGCAGGTGATCCGAATATTGCGAGAACGGTTTGATTTGTGAAGCGGTGGTTAAATCATTTTAATTGGTAATTTCTATACTTTACACTATAGGAAGCTGTAATTTCGTATGTAGCCTCTTTAGGACATTTACTTGACCATGCCCAGGGTCCGGATCAGATGAGTGGCTCTTAAAGCTAATTTCTATGCTTTACACTCTAGGAAGCTGTAATTTCGTATGTAGCCTCTTTAGGACATTTACTTGACGATGCCCGGGGTCCGGATCAGATGAGTGGCTCTTAAAGCTAATTTCTATACTTTATACTCCAGGAAGCTGTAATTTCGTATGTAGCCTCTTTGGGACATTTACTTGACGATTCCCAGGGTCCGGATCAGCTGAGTGGCTCTTAGAGCTAATTTCTATGCTTTACACTTTAGGAAGCTGTAATTTCGTATGTAGCCTCTTTAGGATATTTACTTAACGATTCCCAGGGTCCGGATCAGATGAGTGGCTCTTAAAGCTAATTTCTATGCTTTACACTCTAGGAAGCTGTAATTTCGTATGTAGCCTCTTTAGGACATTTACTTGACGATGCCCGGGGTCCGGATCAGCTGAGTGGCAAAGCTAATTTCTATGCTATACACTCTAGGAAGCTGTAATTTCGTATGTAGCCTCTTTAGGCAATTTACTTTACGATGCCCGGGGTCCGGATCAGATGAGTGGCTCTTAAAGCTAATTTCTATACTTTATACTCCAGGAAGCTGTAATTTCGTATGTAGCCTCTTTGGGACATTTACTTGACGATTCCCAGGGTCCGGATCAGCTGAGTGGCTCTTAGAGCTAATTTCTATGCTTTACACTTTAGGAAGCTGTAATTTCGTATGTAGCCTCTTTAGGATATTTACTTAACGATTCCCAGGGTCCGGATCAGATGAGTGGCTCTTAAAGCTAATTTCTATGCTTTACACTCAAGGAAGCTGTAATTTCGTATGTAGTCTCTTTAGGACATTTACTTGACGATGCCCAGGGTCCGGATCAGCTGAGTGGGTCTTAAAGCTAATTTCTATGCTATACACTCTAGGAAGCTGTAATTTCGTATGTAGCCTCTTTAGGACATTTACTTGACGATGCCCAGGGTCCGGATCAGCTGAGTGGCTCTTAGAGCTTTCACACGAGTCTGCAACTAAAGACATAAAATGTCCCACTCGTATGCAAGCGTTTCTTTATACTTATGTCTTTGCTATGGCACATAAACTAAAAAAACGTAACGAAATTTCTTTGATTTAAAAAAACATATTTCAAACAAACAAAAAACATATTTTTAAATAATCACTTTTCGTTTTGAAGTTTCACCAATTGAATTCTGCCTCCAGGTATCTACGGTATTTCTACGAGTGAAATGCATATTATGCTACCGCTAACCACTGTTCTCTGCTATCCAATAAGTGTACCATTCGCCCACTGCCCAACAAACTTTCTCCAAGGAAGTGCATTCTAAATTCCCGAACACGGTGGTCCTCGATCGGATTTGACCTCAAAGTGCTTGCCCTTCAAATTTTCTTTCGAAATATGATTTGGGAATATGTTAGGATTTTTATTCAGTAAAAACTGAAATCAAACATTGAGCCTTTTTTTTTTTTTTTAACACAGAATGTGTTTTAGCCATGGACTAACTAGCCGAAAATGGAACGCGAGATGGTAACAAAATGTGTGACGTACATGATTTTCACGTACCTACAACCGAGCTGTTGGTTATTTGAATCAATTGTTTACGCACAGATGATCATTCTCAATAATTGATATTGTCAACATGATTGCAACCGCTTGTAAATTTTCTTATGATTTTCACGTACAACCGAGCCGTTGGTAGGGAAATGGAACTTCCGCAATTTTAATCGCACAGAAATCGTTCACCATTCGTTGGAACGCTCCTGATTTATCCAACCATATTATGTTAACTACTGTAAAGTGCGTGGCCATCAACCTGAGTTATGAGCATGAATAGTAAACAATGACGCTTGTTTGGTTGTCACTTGGTTGCGCGACAACGCAAACACATTCTGTGTTTTGATAATTTCGTCCGAAGTATGTAAATAGAGGTAACCGGGGGTCCAGGGGGCTTGCCCCCTGGCGAGGCGCGGAGCGCCGTTTATTTTTTTCAGTTTTTGAATTTTTACCTAATTGATACTTTAATCATGAAAATACGCTATAATCGCCAAAATTCAGAAAAAATATTATGTGTCATTATACAATAGAATGTTCATCTAGTTTCATAGTTCTGACCTATTTTGTGATCAAATATAATTAGAAAAACTAAAATAACAAAATTTTATTGAACAAAATAATGATTATATTTGCATGAAGCTCTTAATAAATGCCTGTGAGTATGCGTGTCGTATGTGCCAGTGTGTCTATGTGTACGCTTGTGTGTGAGTTTATGATGATTCATTATATAAATTTTAAAATAAAATATATATCTAAATTGAATAGAAAATGAAAGTGGATGGCATTTTAACATTTTACACATGCAGATAATTATATTCGCATACAGCTCTTAATAAACGTCGGCCATACTCAGAATTGATTCGCGATACTTCATATTTGGCCCACGTCGCAGAAAAATCATGATGCATGGCCTCCATAGCCTGTTCACTGTAAAAGCCGAGGCCATTTCCGTATTTGGTACACAATTCTTCCATATGAAAGAAAACCGTGTGAACTTTTGGAGCGACTGGAATATCCAAAGCTAAATATGATGCTTTGAATTCATTGATGTATTCAATGAATTTTGGATTCAGTATGACTGAGAAAGGTGCTTTGACAACATTGAACTTCTGAAAAGCATCAACGAATTCGTTCAAAGGAAAAAGTTGCCGCACTTTGCTACATAAACTTGATTTGTTGCGTTCAAACTGTAGCATGGGTTGTTTAAAATACGTTGATGCTTTCCAGAAGTTCAATGAAGTTGTCAAAGCATCTTTCTCTGTCAGGCTGGATCCAAAATTCATTGAATACATCAATGAATTCAAAGCATCATATTCATCTTTGGATATTTTAGTGACACCAACAGTTCACACGGTTTTCTTTCATGTGGAAGAATTTTGCACCAAGCACGGAAATGGCCTCGGCTTTTACAGTGAACAGGCTATGGAGGCCGTGCATCATGATTTTTCTGCGACGTGGGCCAAATATAAAGTATCGCGAATCAATTCTGAGTATGGCCAACGTTTATTAAGAGCTGTATGCAATTATAATTCTCTTCCAAAACTGAATTTAAAAAAAAAAAAAAACCGGCTCAATGTTTGATATCAGTTTTTGCTGAATTATAATCCTAACATATTCCCAAATCATATTTCGAAAGAAAATTTAAAGGGCAAGCACTTTGAGGTCAAATCCGATCGAGGACCACCGTGCGAAGCAGAGGGCAGGTCCCAAAGAAGTGGAGAACATCCTCGTTCTCATTCAAGTTGGACATTGAACACAGCCTTCTCGGAGCAATATTCTAGTGTTTCTTTTAAATAAGTTCAGCACAATTTATTTTTGTGTTCCCGAATGTCTAGGGGAAGCACGGCCCCTCCCTGCCCCACCATGTCTACGCCCTTGATCACATGTCATCAGCGTTGGTTGTATAGGAATTAAGTTAGCCAAGTGTAACATAATCACGAAACGAAATTTTCGAGGTCGTGAACTAACGGAAAGAACTTGAAAGTAATACATTGTATATAATGGGCAAATTGGAAAAATTTCGAAATGTAAGAATGCTTTTGAATGCTTCGAATTGGATTCCAATCAGGAAAATTACCTCGTGAAAAATTGCAAATAAACAACCATGAATGGTAAATAGTGGAGCACATTTGACACTTAGGTACCTCACCGCGTTTACACCGGAGTTTGAAACACGAGTTGCACACAGAAATTGCAAACATCTCTAAAAACGTGCATTTTTAGACGAAACATTTCGCTGTTGCAAACAGGTTTTCAGTGTTTTGCAACAGAAATTTTTGTTTCCACCTGAAGTCGGTGAAGATCAAAGGGAGTTGCAAACTTTTGTCTGCAACACTGGTTTCGGTCACCATGTGCCGTTGAAACACGAAACAGAAACATTTCCCCGCCATCTCCTTCGCTGCCACCTCCGATTTTGATATCTTGAACAGGTAACTCAAGCTTGTGTATGAATCTCCGTTAGCCGTTGCTGTTTTTCCGTTACAGAAATAGCCTTTCGGTAATTCGTATCCATTTTCGAAATTTTGTGACGAATCATTAAAGTTAGACATTCAAAATCTTCACTGGTCATTCTTACAAAGGTTTTAAAACTTCCGTCCGTTCTCAGTTCACCTGATAGAGGGTCAACATCATCTCTATAGCATTTCCAAGTCAAATTCAACATTTTCCAAGTCAAATTCAACCTTTTCCAAGCCAAATCTAACCTTTTCCTACTCAAATCCAGCTTTTTCCAACCCATATTCAACCTTTTCCAAAACAAATTCAACCTTTTCCAAGTCAAACTCAACCTTTTCACCATTATTAGGGAAATTACGAAAAATACACACAAACCCTAAATGTAGTAAGTACCAAGTGCTTGTCTGTGATTGGGGACTGGGCTGAAAACAATACTCCAAACGCAGTAGGTAGGTAACTATACATAAAACAAAATCACGTTTTATTAAAGAGAAATCAATAAAAAATATAATTTAAAAAAATCGACATTTCTTTTAAAGAAAAACTCTTCTCTCTTCTTTACATAATTAATATTTTAAAAGTCTTAAAATTAAAAATCTTATTTGTAGAAAGACTATCTTCGATTTTTTTTTTTTTTTTTTTTTTTTTTTTTTTTTTTTTTTTTTTTTACTTAAAAAAATGTACAGGTAGGTACTTTTGTGAAATACGAGTAGGTACTTGTAATAAATTGACAAAAAATATGACATCAGTGGAGAGGCTGTCCAACTGACACTTGAGGGAGCAGGAGCATCATATCCATAAAATAGTTAGTACAATCTGTAGCTGTAGTTGATGACACAGCCCGTGGAATCACATCGCACAGATCATGAGTTTGGCGTGGCTCACTCAGAATACCACGAGCAGCGGTTTTTATTTTCGAGAACGCATGTTCCACCGGGTTGAGGGTAGGCGAATACGGTTTTTTGTTAATTTCTTTTTTAACAAAACATGATTTTGTTTTATGTATAGGTACCTACCTACTGCGTTTGGAGTATTGTTTTCCGCCCAGTCCCTGTACGCAGCTCTGGAATGCAGAGACGGCCTCACCCAGTATCGTCTCGGCCTACGTTGCTTTGACAACACGACACACGCCGCCGCGGCTAAAATGACATCCTCGACACTTGACATCCTGGGAAGGACTGATCCCAGGAACCAGAACATAGACGAGTTATAATCAAGGTCGAAAGTGTTTCAAACATTTTCATGAAACATGGAAATAAAACCATGAAATAAAAAAAGCAAACTTTTATTTGAAACTACTGTTTGCAACTACTGTTTGCAATAAAAGTTTGCATCTTTTTGTTTGAAACTTTGGTGTAAAAGCGCCTTATGAGCAGAGCAAATTTAATCGACATGTGCTCCACAGTTGATTAAGTAGTAGCAGTTGAAAATGCCGTAGAATGGAGATGTCAATGCTGCCACCATTATATGATGACATACCTTTTGGTTTATTATTTCCAATAATAAGCCTATGTGATCGTGTAGCAAAAAATTTTCATAACCCCCCCTCAAACTTTGTCACTTTACGTTTCAAGGTGCGTAGAATCCAAATTTGAAATGTCCGTCCGCCGTTCGCCGTCCGGGCCATAAAAGGCCTTAGAACTGACTTAAAAAATCTGTTCTTTCGCACATAGACTCCACTTGGGGTCTAGTTGGTCCTAACTTCTCGCCAGCTCGATCGCTCCACACCCATGGGTGCTATGAGCCAAAAATAGGTGAAAAAGTGTCTTCTTTTTTTGTATATTTCAAGTTGTATAGAAATTGGAGATTTATGAGTGAAAAGAAAATGTTAGCTATTAATTTTATGGAAAAAAAAAAGTATTCTAAATGATACTCTTCTATTCAAAAAGAGATTTTGGATTTTAGGCTACTTTTTGCAATTTTATAGATTTTTTAAAACAAAATTTAATGAAGTTCAAGTTTTTAGCATAATTTCGTACATAAATTTTTGAATGTTCTATTTCATAGTTGATAAACTTTATTTGACCAATCTTATGCCAAAAAATATTAATTTAACAATTCTTAGCCATTTTCAGTGATTTTGTCACTACATTTTTTGAAATTTGACCAATTAGATGATATCAATATACAGTATAGGTAACACTTTTATTTGTTGGAAAGATGACTTGGTAATAAATTGTTTTGTTTATCAACTATATTAAAAAGCGTAAAATTGTGAGATTCCGCTGCTGTAATGGATTGAACCCATTTGTGAGGTCCGAAGCTCCGAGTTCCGATACTAAATATAGGTACTATAAGCGGCGTTTAATAATTATGGACCAGAGATCTACGTAGAAGGGCTGTCTAATACATAAATAATAAACCTTTATGTAATAATTTGCAGCGTTTTTTCAAGTGTCTGTTCTCTAAAGGGCAAAGTGAAATGTGCCCAGAAGTCAAATTAGCCACACCTTCCCCTGGCTATCTACTTATCCGAAAATATATATAGAGTTTACCACACTTGATCTTGCTTTTGGTTCATTTTTCGAATCAGAGCCTATAGAATTTTACCGGAAACAAACTTTTCAGCCAGAAAAATATCTTCCGCAGCGATAAGAGTTCATTAGGCTCTTTTGATTCTGAAACAAGGAAGGGAACTCAGTGCGCACCTTGGCCTTCCAATTAACAAGTTTCGGGGAAGAAGTCGCCTCATCCAGTGTTGCCTCCTTCCCGCAACATTGACTCCTTTAATTACCCGATTCTCCTCCTACACCACCAGCAAAGTATTTCGTTGCGAGAAGTTGGTACGACGGGGCGCTTTCGAGTTGGCGGTCGGTCGCCCCGCCATAGCCTCCCATTTAGCCTCCACGAGTGTCCCCGGGGCCGAGTTTAGGCGCGGAATACCAAGTTCGGCTAACGAGTTAATTAGAATCGAACGAGTCTTCCGACTTCCACGCATTATGGGGTTTTCTCACGGCTTTTGGCGGCGATTAAAAACCCGATTTCCGTCGATACGATAAGTTTCTACATGCTCAGTCTTCGTCAACGTTTAGCTTACAATAGAGAGTTTTTGTACTTCTCGTATTCATTTTCTCGTATGGCCCATATTATCGTGACGTCACGCCTGGAGTAGGTTCGCGTTTCAGCCAAAGTCGGCCATGATACCGCCCTACGTCAATGAATCGCTACTCAACCAACCTATTTCTCACAAGAAGTTTGCCGTCTCACGTCAACATAATTCGTGGTTATAAGGCCATTTTTCAACAGTTTTGTTTTGAAAAAGTATAGTATTGTAGCAATACAAAGTTTCAATTCGACTAAATGTTATAATAATCATGCCTGCCAGCGCAATAATTGATTGTAGATTGCTGTCAACAATCTACATCTACGACCAATCTAAAGTGAACGAGTTTTTATTTGAACTAGGAGCCTACTAACTATAGTAGTTAATCAGTGTCAGAAAACTAAAGAACTTCATTCGTTTAGGCTTTGAGAATAATTAACCTGAAAAATAGTAAAGAAAAGATTATTGAAAATTCCTCAGGTGTCTGTACTGCTGTGTAGGTACCTAGCCATTGCTCAGGTAGCTTCATCAGCGTTTTATTATAAGTTCGTAGTACTATGCTTAACTGAGGAAGCTTTACTTATTATATTGAATGAATAAAAGGAGAGATTTGATAGTTTGTCAAAATAAACAAGGCGTTTGTCAAATATCGAATCAGGGAATATGCAACATGAATTAAAAACCAGCTGCAAGGAAAAAACCTTGAAATGCATTCCTCTGAAGGTAAGATTTCATAAAGACGGCATTGGCAGTGCAGTTGTTGCGCGAGTTTTGCAGTTACGCAAATTGTATGGACAAAAATGGTAATTAGGTAGAAACCTACTTTCGTTTTGATCAATGAAGTACCTACATGAACAAGTAATAATATACGGAAAGTATGTAGGTATACCTTACCTCTAGGTAGGTACTTACCTTTCCACAAGTGATACAACTTACTATTCCCGCCTAACAGATCTCTCATAACACATCCTTTCACAAGACCACTTTCACAGTACTCTAAAGATTTTTAGTTTCAATTGATTCAAAGAACAGTTCTAAAACTAGATAGGTAATCCACAACATCTTTGCGGCTGATGTCTGGATCATCTAGAACACTTGTATGTCAACTCCCCAACACACATTTCATATGGATCTCTACCCCACAGATTAAATCTTGCGTTCGTAGCGTTTGAGGTCAACACCTGATAATAACTTGATGTAATTTGCATACAATTTATCACCTTGCATATCACAAATAATGAAAATATTGACTCGGAACTAGGTGAGACTATGTTATGCTGTTGTCCAGCCATGTCTACAAATGACGCATTTTCGCATAGTTTACTCGTCAACATGACAACAAGGTAAAATAGCTTCGAAAATTTTTTTAGCCTTGCCTCGATGTAAGGCCCAATTCACACAGGACGGGCGTGTGGCGAAGACGTGGCACTGACCAGGCACGGACGTGGCGGTGACGTGACCCATGGAATGCACACAGAAGGGGCGGGACAGTGGCGAGAAAGGACGTAATAATCAAAAGGTTTCGTGAAGTACAACATGGATTTCTCATCAAGTAATGACGAAGATGATCGAGATGTGCTGGATTTGGTGTACTTGGCTGATCTGAACCAAAAAAGAGGAGATATTGGGTTCATCCATTGTGGTTGAAGAAGGGGAAAAGCGGTGGAACATTTGATGTTATGCGTGAGCTGAATATGTACCCAAAACAGTTATTCAGGCGCAATTTTCTGCCAGGTCTGGTCTTGGGCGTTCCTTTTGCAATAATCCGCACGATTGTAATCAAATAAACACGAATTCTTCCCAACTTCTTCGCAAAATTCAATGTTGAATTCAATATCATCCCGCATTTTTATATAAGTAACGAGTGGTACGGAACTGGCGCGCCACTTCTCGAACGCCACGAGAGACGGCGAACGGATGTGGCGAGGGCGAAAGGGCGGATGCCCGCGCCACGTCCCTCCTGTTTACATTGAGCCATTTGTTTACATGGAAAGACGCGGAAGTGACAAAGGTCTGCGCCACGTCTTCGCCACGTCTTCGCCACGCGCCCGTTCTGTGTGAATTGGGCCTAAGGATGCGCTAGTGTCCAAGTCTCGAGAATATCACCCATACGAAAATGGCCTTTCCGAAACGAGAAGAGGTTTTCGTAACGTTCAAACGCTTTTCGGAACGGGAAGAGTCAGCTTTACTCGTGCTCAGCTTTTTCGGAATCGTAATTACGAAACGAAAACTTGACCTTCTTCTAGGATAACACTCTAGAATAACTTAGCAACTATCATGCAGTTGGCATGGATACACGTACTCACCCGACAAAATCGGCTGAATTTTCCCGTGCCGTCTTTTGTTGTTGGTTTAACCTTTGTATTTGTCTTTCTTTCGTGTTTTTCCCCGCACCTCAACCAGAAAGGTCATTAGTGGCATTTTGTTCTTGCTTTCGACGTTTTATCGAAGATTTCAGCTTTTTCATTTTTAAGATTTTGTTCCAAGGTTCATTTTACACGTTTTAAAGATTCGTGTTCTTCACGGCTGAATCGTTTTTATTTGATGTAGAGGTACCTATGTGGTCGTTCTTTCTTAATTGATGTTATATTTTGGAAATCGTCTACTGTGACAATTGAGTTTTGAGCAGTGAACAAGATTCACGTTAACGTCTCTGTAAGAGTTCTCTTCTTACGAAAACGCCACGAGAAATCGATGCAAAAAGGTTAGCATTCATCGTGCTCGCTCTAACAGCTTGTTTTCGTGTTTACGAGAAATACCAATACGAGAAGTACAAAAACTCTCTATTAACCTTACAGTTAGTCCCAAAAGTATTCGTAAATAGTTATTTCAGCTGATTTATGAGCAAATAAAATTCTACAAATGGTTTTTGAAACAGTATGGCACATATTCATCTTGCTCGGAGTCTAGCATTTCAAATACGTGAGTCGACGTTCCTAAAAGTTCAGTCAAGTAGGTAGCTGTAATATTTTCGTTACTGGAAGGTGAAATTTGCCCCCTCAAAAGTATTTGTAATCGTAAATAGGTGTCTAATCTGAACATCATAGTTCATGTTTTATCAAGATGTTTCCTTTCAAACAATATCTTGGCTCTTCCCCGAGCCGTCTTGCTCCTGCCTTCAAAAGTGTGATTTACCTCGTACTCATTGGTCGAAAAAGGGCTAACACATCGATTGAAACGCAATTACGGGTAGTTTTCTTTCGAGAAATCCTCAAAATAATTATTGAAAAAGTGAATTTGCCTCTATCGACTGTCCAATACATATGCAAAAGATATTTTGAAGAAGAGCGACTGCACGACGCCGATAAGTCAGGAAGACCACGGATTTTGAATGAAAGGATTTGATTATAAGAAAAGTGAAGGAGGGCTCGAAAATCAGCGCACTGAAAATCGCCCAGGCACACAGTACTTTGAGTATCTATCAAAAATCGAAAAAAACGATCGGTCAAAATTCTTGAACCCGAGTGCAATAATCTATCCTTGGATAGTCCGTGGGCACGATTCAAAAGGTTTCCCGTCTCCACAAGCCTCTCACAGAATACTAGAGGGGAAGTTCCGCGGTCCAACTGTCAACAACTCATTTCACCCAAAACACTAACGATGAACAACTACCTGTTCATTACGTGTTCAGAAATCGTCCGAGCTACTTCTGAGATCGCTCTGCTGTTCATGACGAGTTACGACACTGGTATTATTTTTCTGGTTCAATAATTTTTCAAGTATGAATTTCCCTCAATTACGCCGTAAAATCTTTACCATAATATCCCAAAATTTTCGACTAAACCTCTAACTTAGGAACTGAATTTTTCAAAAAGAGGAAAAAAGAGGAGTTAGATCATTTGATATATGTTTTTTTACTCTATTCCTTCACTCGATCCCGTTGGAATTTCCAGCGACTAGCCGCAACTTTTTTTTCTATGATTTTTTCAATCTTTTCAGCCAGAGTTCCTCAAATCGGACACTGTTCGGAAAATGGAAGTCCGGGAAGAGCATGGAAAGCAAAAAAGGCAACATCCTCTCATTCTTGCTGTCTGATTTGGGTCTTCAATCGGATATTGACGAAGTAAAAACAAAAATTCATTTCTTCCACGCCTACGTTGGAAAATTGTGGAAACAGTGCGGCAGGAAAAATGCGGTTTTTGAAAAACGTCACATCAAGTGGCTGAATCTGCCGAGTTCGTTTTTTGAACCATTTTTCCCTTCGGGTGCGACAAAAACCCGTTCAGGATCGAGTTGTGGAAGACCCATGAAGCCCTTTCACGAATGCAGTTTATTGACGAAAAAGAGGCGTGTACAAAATTTGGTCACGGAGAGAACCGCAGAAAAACTGCAATTCGCTGCTCAAAGAGCACGCAAGCGCACATCGGAACCGCCTCCAGTGCCTCAGGTACCTTTAATTGAGGTTTTCGCTTTGTATTTGGATATGGATATGACGGGAAAAAAATATGAACGTTTAAAAGCTTTTGTTAATCGTTATATCAAGAATCATTTAGTGCAATGCACTTGAGTGGGGATAGCTCGAGACTGGAAAGTATCGGATCAGATTGATCTTCCTTTCCCCGTCTCCTACTCGCAAGTGTTTCTCTTTATAAACCTAGTTCTTATTAATTAAGTCCTAGTCATTAAGTTCCAATACCCTTTTGTGTATTGGTACATGTAAATTTATATTTATATAAATTACACATTGGTTGAAATAATTTATTCAATACATTTTCTATGAAGGTTTCCTAATCGTGCATTTTTTTCCCTCTCTCGTAGGTATATTACGGATTAGTACGTCAAAGCAGAATGCTTGGTAAAGAAAAATCTTCTTCTTAGTTGTTCTTGGTGATCTTTTAGTAGGCAGGTACCTAGTTGATATGGTAATTAAAAAAATTAATGATCACTTGATAAGATGAAATTTGTAGAATTATTTCGAGAAAAAGGTGAATAGCGCGTTTGGTTGACTTTTTTTTTTCAGTTTTACCTATTATTTACTACCCCCACATCCGTATATATTCGTGATCAGCAAACATTCCCTACCAGAATTCACCACAAACAGATTTTTGAACAGCTGACCCTTACAATCAAAGTACTGTGAGGCATTGGAAACTGACATGAACATGAGGGTAAGTCCCGAGACTATGCGCAGAGTTCTTTCTAAGAATAATTTGCACGGCAGAGTAGCACGAAAGAAGCCATTCATATCAATAAAAAGAAACGCGTTGACTCCGCCAAGAAATGTATTACTAAAGAAAATGACTTCTGGAACCAAGTCCTCTTCTCATATGAAAGCAAATTTGATGTACTCGGTGCAGACGGGAATCAGAAGGTATGGCGAGCGCCTGGAACCGAATTTGATGTACGCTATACAGCAGTATAACGAACAATTCCTCACTCATTCGGAAGAAGTCATAGAATTTCTTCTCATTATTTTGTAGGTCAGGATGTAAATGATGAAACATACCAAAATCCGGCCTTTTCCTATTTATGTGGTGTACATATCCACACTTTTCTAGTTTTCTGTTTCCGCCGTTGCCTCCTACGAAACATTTAAAACAACTGCGACCATGATGATAACTCAAAAGCAACTAAAAGAAGGAAAACAAGAAGAAGATGAAAGGATTTTTATAGATTCAGGTTGATTCAGATGGTGTGAAAGCGTGGAGATGACGAATCAGATTCAACTTGATTCGGAGTGATCCAGATTGATTCAGATTCGTTTGGTGTGAAAGGGGCCTACGACACGAACTAAACTAAAACGAACTAAATCACTCGCGACGAAGTTGTGGAAACCCATTATAAAACGGAAGTTAGTGAAAAACGTTGTCTATTTCCACGAAAAATAAAGAGTTACAATGTTAAATCGATTTCGACGGTTAGGCCATCATCAGTAACAAACAATAACTTTAGTTATTGTTTGTTACTGATGATGGCCTAACCGTCGAAATCGTATTGGGGCCGTCAATACATTGGGGCCTACGAGATGGACGTGGAATTATTGATTTTAAAAGTAAAAGAAAATAGTGCGTGCACAGGTCCCACCAAATCCAGCAGTATTACGAACCATTCCTCGCTCATTCAGAAGAAGCCATAGAATTTCTTCTCATCATTTTGTAGGTCAGGATGTAAATGATGAAACATACCCAAATTCGGCCTTTTCCTATTTATGTGATGTATCCACACTTTTCTTGTTTTCTGTTTCCACCGTTGCCTCCTACGGAACACTATTGCATTTAAAACAACTGCGTCCATGATGATAGCTCAAAAGAAACTAAAAGAAGGAAAACAAAAAGAATATGAAAGGATTGGTATAGATTCAGGTTGATTCAGCTGGTGTGAAAGCGTGGAGATGACGAATCGGATTCAACTTGATTCGGATTGATCCAGAAAGACTCGGATTCGTTTAGTGTGAAAGGGGCCATAGGCCGTGAAGCATGGTAACGGTTCAGTCATGTTGTGGAAGTGTTTTTCCTCAGCTGGTGTTGGAGATCTCGTGTTTATAGATGGTATAATGTACAGATTTAAGTAAGTCGACATGTTAAAACAACACCTTAAAGCTGGCGCTCAAAAATTTGCCATTGAACAAAATTTTAAATTTTATCAAGACAATGACCCCAAGCACAAAGCTCACGATACCAAGACCTTTCGATTCAAACTCGATAGAACATTTATGGGGCCTAAAACGCCAACTTAGAAAAAATTAAATTCGAAACGTCAATCAACTGCGGGAAAAATTGAAAGAAGAGTGGAACAGGATTACTCCTGACGTCACAACCAAACTTTCCCGTTCGATGCCCAACAGGCTACGTTGCGTGATAAAATCAAAGGGCTATGCGACTAGATATTGAACACTCCTTGTTTATTGACGAGAATTCGTCGTTTTTGGTTAATAGACATTTTTCAAATTTAAAATTTCGCTTCTATTGACGTTTTCTTATGTAATTACGAATAATTTTGTGGCGCATATTCGTTGGTTGTTGTACGATAATACCTATAGTAAATAGAGAGTTTTTGGTGACCACTAACGTACCCTTAACGTCACCCTACCGTACCCAAGAGTACGTGACCTTGAGGGGACGTTAGCAACGCCGTACGTTAGAATGGCTCATTTAACGTCACCCGTTTGGGGACCTAAAGGCACACGTCACCAGCCTAACCTTCCTGTAAATGTAACACTACTGGGCACCTCAAAATTACTCCAATACTGGTGAAATAAATAATAGTAGTTTTTCTTTTCAAATGCCTCATTACCAACTAATTTTGTTGATAGCGGGTAGGTTTTTGAACACCCCTCAAACTTGGTTATTTTTCGTTTCGAATCGCGTAGATAGAAACCGAATTTGCCATCTGAAGTCCGCCTCCGCCGTCGCGCTTTACTAGCCTTCAACTCGATCGGAAAAAATCCGTTCTTTTGCGCACAGGCTCTATTTGGTCGATTAGAGCTTTGTTTTTATTATAATTTCACATATTTTAAAAGAGGAACCTGAGTTTTAAGACACTACTTCTTCGCAGTATTGTTCTTAGTTAGCCTGATCTCAGCTGTTTTCTCGTTAACATTGCGTGAAGTGCTGCCTCCACTGATGATTATCAGGTAAAATCCTGGTTCATTGTCATTGAGATGTATACTTTTTCATACTTCTAGATATTACCCAACCGAAAACCCAAAAACATGAAGGTTGTAACGACTAAAGACCTAAAAGTGCAACTAAATCGCGGGTTTTCCGCCTTGAGGCTTACTATCTTTGCGTTAAATCCATGCCTTGTTGACGAATTGAAAACTAAAAATGAGTAACTATCCCGTTTTTGTACTGAGACTAACATGAAATTCGAATTTAGGATGGAAAATCGGCATTTCACATCGAAATAAAGAAGTCGATTAGACAACCATTAGTTAACAAGATAGCTGGGGAAAAATATCGCGTTGCCCAACCACCGTTAGCGTGACATCAAAATTAAGGCAACCGTTCTCTCGGCTCCTTTTGGGTTAGCATCTTCGTTTGCTCCCTCAAGACTACGGTAACGGGTGACGTTGAGTTGAAGTCGCCAAAAACTCTCTAATATAAACGTTCACTTTTCTGAGAAATTTGGACATGGCCATTCATGTTTCTCATTTCTTCTAAACGTTGATCCAAGAAAGATGAAAAAAGCTCCTATTTTAAATCCTGAATATTAGTTTATGTGGAAAGTAGAGAATTTACGAATACTTTTAGGACTAACTGTATATATAAAACTCAAAAGTTTGTTTCTACCTATCCATTTATCTATCCATCTATGTATGTATGTTTCTATCTATATTCCCAATAGACGGCTGAACCGATTCTGAAGGGAGCGGTCTTAAAATGATCAGCGAGTTCCGGCGCACAAACCTCCAAAACATCCTATTAGTTCATAAACGGCGCTACCCTTCGAGACCGATTAGTTTAGTTCCCGAACTTTTGTTATTATGGTTGCTAACAGGCAGTTTGTTAGCGGCGGAAATTCGTGACAAGTAGAGAAGCCTTGACGGGTTGCTATACGGGTATTCCGAGTGAAGCATGGGTAAAATTGTCCCCTGTTCGTCCTAGGAAGTTGAGATTTGTTAGGGAGACTCTCTGGGACAATAAGAGACTATTGAAATTATTGGATCTATTCCAATCAGCTGAGTGAGCTAAATTCTCTCCTGATCACCCTAGGAAGTTGAAATTATATTGGTTGACTCTTTGGGACGATAAGAGACGATTTAAATTATAGGCTCTTTCCTGATCAGTCCGGGCTTGCTATTGCAGATATTGATAGCAATGGTTAGGAATAGGAAGTATAGGATGACTACGATGATTAGTGTTGAGATCGTTAGGAATGATTAGGAATGGTTGAGTATGGTTAATAGAGACTCAAGTCAAAATACGGCTTTTTAAACATCTTCCTGAGAAAATACGAGAACTTTCAGAACAATCTTTTAAAAAGAAAATAAAAAAGGTCCTTATTTCTGCCTATCTGTACAATGTAGATGATTTTTTCAGAATTGTGTTTAAATATCATCGACGTTCTTCTATTTATTGTTAAAAACCTAAATTGTACATTTCTAGTCAGTTTAATCGTATTTTATTCACGTTCTATACGCCTTTGACGTCATTCTTATTTGAAATGAAATGCTTTGCTAATTCTATCTTGTAGCCATTTTTATGTCAGCAGACGTGAAATTCTATAAAAGTATTCGAATTAGCCTTTAGATAATATTAGTTACTGTGTTGAAGCTGTGGTGATTTTAATGCCGATATTTCGTTTTTATTGTTATAGTTTCTTTTTTAGTTGTATGAATTTAAGTTTGTGTGAATGTAATTTAATGAGTGTTTGGCTACCTACCTATATTAAGCGAATTTTCGTAAAAAATGAAGCTATTGCAATTGCTCGGGATTTTTCAAAATAAAAATTTGAAAAATTGAGCCTGACGGCTAAAATTAAAAAACATGAATATGCTTTAGCCGTACACGACTCACTCCTCGTCGATTCTCTGAACCCGACCCCCCATCGGCCTCTGAACTCGGTTTATCATTCTGCCATCAATCCTAAAACATGGAATCATGTTTTAGCTCCTCGCTCTCACTTTATTATAGAAATGATCACGACCATTGAGCTCTTGTGAGATGATGATCTCCTAATAGAAACTCGCGAGTAAACATTCACTTTATTATAGAAATGATCACGACGATTGAGCTCTTGTGAGATGATGATCTCCTAATAGAAACTCGCGAGTAAACATTCACTTTATTATAGAAAGAGGCTAAAGAGGCTACATACAAAATTACAGCTTCCTATAGTGTAAAGTATAGAAATTACCTATTAAAATAATTTAACCACCCACTATGAATCACATAATCGAAACACCAGCTCAATGAAATCATCAGAAATTAACAAGCGGTAGCAATCATGTTCACAATATCAATAATTGAGAATGATCACCTGTGTGTAAACAATTATTCATATAACCATGCTCATAACTCAGCTTGTTGGCCACGCACTTCGCAGTAGTTAATATAGTATGGTTGGATAAATCGAGAGCTTTCGAACGAATGGTCAACGAATTTTGTGGGATGAAAAACGACGAAGTATCATATCCCTAGCAACGACTCGGTTGTAAGCGGAAATCATCACAATTATTGGCGCTACTTTCGTTGCACTCTCGTGGGACATTTTTCGGTAGTTAGGTCACGGCTAAAGCATATTCATGCTAAAATTTCGACTGCAAGAGACGGATGAAAAATGATGTAAACAAATTTTCCAGTGATTAAGACAAAATTAATATTAAACACAGATGAAGTATCGACAAATAATCACCCTAATTTGTTCAGTGAAACTTGACTTTCGCGTACGCCAATTCTGAACTTTCCCTTATACCTACTCTTCGGCAAGTGATTCGTAATTTTCATAATAATTCATAATATTTCCTCTCTTCTGATTCGTAAAAAAATGAAGGTGTTCTAAATACGTTTCTCCTACTTCTATATTATCTATCAATATTCAAATATTTGGTGATGCTTACAAAACTGCGTTTTTTTCTGTATTTTGTCATATCTGTTTTGTCATACTCGTATCTGAATAATTTATAATTTATGTAGCACATTGTTATGGGGGATCTGTCTGTATGAACAAACTCGAAAGAAAAACTTAGAAACCGATTGACCAAGTGCCCCACATTTTCAAGGGCTAACCGAATTTTTCCAAGGTTCGTAGGTTCGAAGACGTCCCTTTTTCCCGTCAACGAAGGAAATGCACGTAATAAATCCTCTGATTTATTCCTCGGAGGTCGAAGGTAACCTTGAAGTTCTCAGGACCACCGCGCGCGGTTTTTTCTTATCTTTGGGGTAACTTCGCGGTGGGGATAAAAAGTAATAGATCTTGGAACTTGCGCCGTTCCGGCGGATATATGGATTGTGAAACATTATCGTTGTTATTGACGTGTCCCCCAAAAGGTGGGGAAGTGAAACTAGTAAACTCATATCTGGAACCGACCTGAATATCGCCGGCGCACGGTTTTCATTCGGTCGACTGTATTTCAGGCCGGACCTGAGATTACTCAAGTGGCAGAAATTTAATGGGACAGTGACTCAACGGATGTGCTTTACCACTTGTCTTCTCTCCACAGTGGGAATCGCCAGGCTTAACAATATATCAGGCTTTAATTAATATTATCACTGGACCCTCTCTGGGAGGTTTTAGAGTGCAAACCTTTGCCCCCCCCATTCCTGCCCCACAATGAAAATGGGAGTTCAATCGTGGACGGTTATTCACATGAGAGAGACAACGGGTGATCCATTCCGGTTAATTGGAAGCTTCCCATGAAAACGAATATGCAGTCAGAATATGCAGTCAAGAGGTAAACTGTCACAGTTCAGCTCTCTCCGGTTTAATGAAATCTTTGATGATGCGCTCCACCGGTTTCGGTATAGAGCGACAATATTGGGGAAATAAATCGATGTCTAATTGAGAAAATAAAATTGCTCACTCGTACATCAAAATAGTGTACCTCCCGGATCAGCCAAATTAAACTTTGTTGGTGCTTGGGGTTTATTATTTTATTATTTTCAATAAGGATCGGATTATCAATCACATTTTATCCAATGGATACGGGGGATTTGTCTGAGAGATAGCGTTAACTCCATAACACAATAGGGGGTGTGTATCCCTCCCTAAAGGCCCGTTTACACGAGCGATTTTTTCCGGCAATAATTGCAGAAAAAAGTATTGCACAACTATTCCAAAAAAGTTGGACAACTATTCTCTCCTCGAAAAAATTGCCGAAGATTGCACGCAATTAATTGACGGGAGTTGCTCAACATTTCAGGCCCACGAGCCCTCTCGGCAACTGTTGCATCGTGTTGAAATGAAGTCCAAGGGGTTTGGAAAATTATTGCACTATTGCGGCAATTTTTCGGCCTTGGGTCGGGAGAGGGAACGAAACAGCCAATCACATTGAGAGATTATTTGTGCAGCATGGCTTTATGAGCAAATATTGAGTGAAACTGCACTGGTGGGGTGCAGCATTGCCTCATGAGAGAATTTTAACGTAGGAAAGATAGGAGTTTATTTGTGCAGCATGGCCTTATGAGCAAATATTGACGTGAAACTGCACTGGTGGGATGCAGCATTGCCCCATAAGATATTTTTAACGTAGCAAAGATAGTTTATTTGTGCAGCATGGCCTTATGAGCAAATATTGACGTGAAAGAATTTCAGAGGTGAGAGCCAACCCACATTCTCTCTGGCTCAGAAACTGGCGCTGCCAAATTCTCCTCTTCTTCCTTTGGTTGGCAGCAGCAGCGACGACGACCACAGCAGCAGCGACGACCACCTCTTGGCCGTCCATAGCGCAAACTGTTGTCGCCCGTGTAAACGAAAAAATTGAGCAATTTCTATTGCACAACTTTTTGGTGCAACACAGTGCAATTAATTCCTTGCAACATCTTGACGCAACACGAGGCAATTTTATTGCTTTGTGTTGCGTACGACTTTTCTAGTGCAATTTTTTTGGAGTTGCACAACTTTTGTTGCTCGTGTAAACGGCCCTTAACAAAAACATTTTAGTACTATACTAGACCCACTCATAGTGCTAGTGTAGCATTCCGAATTGAACGGTCTGTAGTCGGCCATAGAGGTCAACATCGTTTATTTATGTGCAATGAAGATTGTATTATTATACTTTCCCCCTCCCACCTCGACTGTAAATCCGCAATTCCCAAGGTTTTTGCACAACTAGACTAGAATAGGAATCGAACCAAATAAAAATCACGAAAATCAGTAGAGAATTGTGGCCTGGGCAACGTCGACAACATCTGTCTCACAGATATGCACCTATGATTTTTTTCACGGATCCGGTCTTCGGAAACGGATTCGTAAGCAGTTATCTCTTGTCTCATGCTTGGGTAGTTCCCTACGCCCCTCCCCTCCCCCTGGATCAATTCCAATAGGAGTCCCCCTTATTAACGAAACCTTGCCTATAAGACATAGCTTTAGAGGGACGTCCTAAAAAGTAGAACTGGAAAGCTTATTGTAATATAATAATTATTATTATATAATTTCCAAAACCATGTAAAACTAAACTCATGTGCAGGAATATGAGAGTAATTTATTGTTTTCTTCATCAATAAGATCAGATAACTGAAAATCTTATCGTACCTTTCATTCTGGAACCTATTAATTTTAATTAACATGAGGCCTAAATGTAATGTGCAAAAATCCTATAAATACCAGATTGTACAGAATCGTTGATTGTTTTCAATTGAGTAAATTAGCTTTCTGACTAAATAAGTTTGTAAATCGTCATAGTTGGTTAGATATTCCAAAGACAAGCAGCTCCCACAGTTTGTGTCTCTGTTGAAAATATTGCATAAAATTCATTTACAAACTGTGTTGTCATAATAATGTCAGACGTTGTAATGATTTTAGACTAGTTTTCATCAAGATAATACAGAATACGTTTTCTACAAACACTTATTCACAACTATCTACATAGTATAATACGTAGTCTTTATATGTTAATATGTAGCTGTAGGGTGGTTCAAAAAAAAAAAAAGATCTGGGATTTCTCGTCCCCATTGTTTTTTTGCTTCCTCGGTATGTCAGGATGACCCTCCTAAATTTTTAGCAAAAAATATTGATCCTAACCACTTTACCAGGGTCGATTTTGGCCAGTTATCGACCGCTATCGTATTAACAAACTAGTTGTAGGGTAATAGACAAATTCATCCTAATTTCACCGGAAATTATGTCGCGTTGATAATTTAAGGTCTCAAAATACCTTGTGCCGATAAAATTTGGTTTTTTCCAGGATACTCGTTACAAAGCCGTTGGTAATTTGGCAAGGACTTGAACCGGAATTGAACTTATTTGCCAAATATAGCAGCAAAATGGAGAAAATAGCTGAATTTTCCCATTTTTCTGTAAAATTCCTTAGTTTCTATCGGTTTTCCGGGGTCAAATTCGTAGTTCTGAATTGTCTGAACTGTGATTGGATCGTTTGAGCGTAGGATTAGCTATTGTCAGCGGTATCGGTCACGTGTAAAAGCTTGTACAATGGTATCGGGTGGTTAAGCGAATAAGTACAATGCCGGTTCAAGTCCTTGGCAAATTACCAACGGCTTTGTAACGAGTATCCTGGAAAATACCAAATGTTATCAACACAAGGTATATCGGGACCTTAAATTATCAACGCGATATATTTTCCGGTGAAATTAGGGTGAATTTTTCTATTACCCTACAACTAATTTGAGGTTTACGGCCGATAAACGAAGCAATCATCGGCGGAAAAGTATAGTAAAAAACGGAATCATGTTCAGAACATGCCAAAGCATATTATCCGAGCATAATAGCATGTTTCTAGTACAATTCTTAACCAGGCGACAGCATTTTCGGTGAAATTTTCGATTTTTACTCATCTTCAAGCAGCGCCCTCTTCCAGTTTACCGGATAAGTGGACGGAGCGTAAAATAAATAAGTTCATCGTGTTCAGCGTATGCGAAAACCCATAATTTGACCCTAAAAAATTGAAATCTGTCCTTCAAATCATCACCTCGGCACCAATTTAGAGGTTGGTTTACGATAGCAGTCGATAACTGGCCAAAATCGACCCAGGTAAAGTGGTTACGATTAATATTTTTTGCTAAAAATTCAGGAGGGTCATCCTGACATACCGAGGAAGCAAAAAAACAATGGGGACAAGGAATCCTAGAACTTTTTCTTTTTTTTTTTTTTGAACCACCCTAATGCAGCTAGCCTTCAAATTCAAAAAAGGCTCGTGAAGTTGACCCCAATATGTCTGCCAATGATCTGTTCAATTTGCATTGGACGACGACTGAGATCCACATACAGTTGTAGGGCCTTGCTCCCTAGTTAGGCTGGATAACAATTATAACTGGAGGTTAATGAAATATCTACAGCTTTTTAACCTCTATCAAGTGAATTTGTTTACAAGTTTTGTTTGAATCCCAAGTTTGATTGCCTTTATTTTTGTACCTTCCAACGGATATATTTTGGGATTTGTCTTCAAATAGCAGCAACGATGAAGATTATATCGTAGCAGAATTCGTTGGATGTAAGAGAAGACCGTACATAGTAAGACCCCGTGAGATCATCAACTAAAATGGGACGAGTGCGTACTTTTATTGAGGTTTCGGTTGGACAAAGATACCGTTCTCTACATTCTAACACAGGTCGAAGATGACATTGTGTCCACAACTTACTGATTGTAATAATTCATTCATAATAATTCAGGTTGGAATATCGTAATTTGTAAATGTATTTATCTCTCGGGGCATGAAGCAAACGGCAATAACGGTAGTGGTTTCTCATTTGCCGAGAATGGTTGTGGAAATAAAGTCAGATCAGGTTTTTTAATAAGTAGTGAATCCATGAAGAAAATGAAGCTCCCCGTGTAAATCGCACTTATTTTGTCGCCTACGGATACCAATTAGGATATTGATGGCGCTATCTGCGAAACGGTATTTATCTGAGTGATAATTTTATCCTCTAGGTAATTCGGTATTAATAAACGACTCTCATTCTTCATCTAGAGTATAGCCCTGTACTCAGTACAGCTGTCTCGTCGTTAATATAGGTAATTAATGAACCGACCGTAAGTGATCTAATATAAAACGAATTTGAGAATAGGGGGCTCCATTATCTAATTAGACATCAATAACAGTATAGGAGTATATTATATACAGGGTGTCCCCAATAACCCCCCCTGCTAAAATCGTTAATAAAAGGTCAAAAATTCATCAATTCATTGTTTTATTGTAAGGATTTCAAAAATGACAAAATTGCGCTGATATATATATTATTTGTAAATAGAGTTAATCTTTTTTCAAATGAAATTAATCATTTGATGAATTTAATTAAACTTTTTACAAATAAATTTAATCTTTTTCCAGATAATTTATTCTTTTTACAAATAAAGTTAATCTTTTTGCAATTACTATAAACTGACTTGAAATGTTGCGTTATGGAAAATGTAGTGTATGGTGTAAGTGTTCTGTTATGAACGTATGTATACTATTTAAAAAAAAGGAAAAAACCCTCGAATGACAAGCTTGCATATCAAGGTAGGTAACTTCTTTCTAAGAGTGAATTAAGGGTACCCGGAAAGTGTAACGTTTTTGGGATAGTTTAGCATTGGTGTCCCTATCTCGAACCGAGATAATTCGACAAACTTCCGAGCAACCTTAATTCACTGTTAGAAAAAAGTTACCTTATTATGCAAGCTTGTCATTCGAGGGTTTTTTCTTCAAGTCTACACAACATGGAAAGTTTGTCAAAAACAACGTAAAAAGATTAAATTTATTCGTAAAAAGATTACATTTATCTGTAAACAGATTAAATTAATTTGTAGAAAGTTTAATTAAATTTGCCAAAAGATTTATTTGATTTGCAGAAAGATTAACTCTATTTGCAAATGCTATAGATGCTATACATATAACGGAGAAAGCATTATTAATTATTTCTTACTAAATCTTGCGGTGCCATTCACAGTCAATTCCTAGTCAAGCCCCATACAGATTGGTACCCCTGATTAGGTTCAGGAGAGAGGATACCAATAGCTACCGCCACAGGCAACCAACACTGGTAGCCCTCAGCCTCAGTCTAACATAAACATCCGAACGTTATTACTAGACCCTGAATAAACCCAGTGTTTTGTCTATTCATAAATCAGTTGTTATTAATTATGAAACCCGCTTCCTGATAACAATTATTCAATGTATATCTACGATATATACTTGCAACACCAACTTGGGGAAACACCGAAAAACTAAATTTTAGTTCGCTTTTTGCTATGTGGAAATGAGTATAAAAAAATTGGAATTCGGGCAAATTTTTCAATTTTTCGGTTATTTCCCAAGTTGGAGTTACGAATAATACCTATCAATAAATGAACATCAATACGAGATTCAGCACAAAAAATACCCCAAAATGATGAATTACAATTACCTATTGTTATTGCAATTGAATTACAATTAAATTATTTAATAATTTAATTACAATAATTAGATTATTGTTTGTTACTGATGATGGCCTAACCGTCGAAATCGATCCAACATTGTAACTCTTAATTTTTCGTGGAAATAGACAACGTTTTTCACTAACTTCCGTTTTGTAATGGGTTTCCACAACTTCGTCGCGAGTGATTTAGTTCGTGGCAATTGAATATAGCTTCGTTCTCAGATTCTGACGGTTCTTGAACTCATAGAACTGGGATGTTTTCTTTCCCTTCAAGGACGTTTTGAAGAATAAGATCGTTTCTGTTCTCCGTGTGCCGGTTCTGTTTCGTATTATTGTTTTTCAGATAATGTTAGATTTTCTTCTGTACTGTCAATTCTCTTATTATTATTATTATTATTATTATTATTATTATTATTATTTTTTTTTTTAATGAGCAAGATCCTATATATATATATATATATATATATATATATATATATATATATATATATATATATGAAAATGTGTCGAACTCTAGGATTCGTCTCAGAAAACCCCAAACCACAGATTTCAATGAAGAAAAATTTCGAAAATTTTTATTTTAAAATTTTTGGAGCCATTGCCATAGTTCAATTTTTTACTGAAAATTCGCTAATGGTTTGATTGATTATTTAGAAAAAGTCTTCGTGTCATAATTTAGTAATTAACAATTTCTGCGTGCAAAAAGTCCTTCAATTTGGAAACAATTTAACATAAATATTTTGCGAACTGTTAAGATAATTTGCCCATATGGGCGTGCTGTATGAGTAACTTTATTCGATAATTAGGGGTCATAATTTGCAAATGATTAACCCAAAGATCGTCAGCACGATTGAATCACAATGCTATTTTCAAACGAGGAAACGGCTAAATTGTTCAATGCACCGATGATTCGAGGTATTGTTTGCCGGTGTTTATATTGATTGATGGTCGGTATACGTAGCTCTATTAGGAAACACTATAAGTTCATTAATAACTTACCCAACAGGAAATCGGTCATCAGTTTGTTACAATTTGTAGGTACTACCTACTGGAAAAGACGTTATGACATAAGGAGAAGGTTTACTTAATTTTAACTCGGTTTGTATTGATGATTTCCTGCGTTTTCATGAAGAAAGATGGAGTTCGCCGAGAGAATTATTATCCAAAAGAATCTGATGATAAATTAACTTGAATGAGTTTTGCTCAAACCAATTAATAGTATCAATAATAAATTAACTGACGGGCAATCAAGTAGTTGATTCATATTAATTTTATTTAGATTGAATCAACGTAATTGATGAAATTAAGTCATTTGTATTTTAGCTGAAATTATATTTTAGTAACGTAGATGTGCAGTCAAAGTCAAGTTTTCTACTTCATTAAAAGAAAGTTGAAGGCAAGGTCTTGGCTTTTAACAATTTCTTGCGCCAGAGCATGCACCTGTGTATTCAAAACATTTGTTTCAACACATTTGTATGTTCCTTCAAAATGCAGTCGCAGTTTTGAAGTTTGGTTGTGATTATCAAGGCATTGGGATTACCTGTTGTAACTCGGAGATTGACGTTCTACTAGTTAAATTATTCGACGCGACACCGGTCGGCTCTTCGACTGCTGCTGACTAGGAATACGGTATTCGGTAGAGTGGATAGTCCTTTCTCTTCGATAAACAACAAATCACCAACCAAACTCGCAAAAATAACCTTTTTCCAGAAATCCACCCGCTAAAAATTTATGAAAATTGTTATTGCTGAGAGTTAATCAATAAGCAACCACAAAAACAAAAACTGACACGAAATTCACAATAGAACCCTGCTAAATCAATACTTTACGGAGCTTTCAAAAAAACATGAGCGCTCGGCTCGGCTACCTGACTGGAACTCCCAATTTAACATCGTACAATACGATAATTTACGAAAATTCGCTCATACGATCATGCTGTATGAATGGAAGTTTATGTGTAAAACTTTTAGGTATTTACGTGATTCACCCAAGGCAATGTAACACCATAAGTTACTCACAGATCCCATATAGAAATCAAACGTTAAGGTTTTAGGAATTGTCGATATGAAATCCAATATCGTGGGGATTTGATGGTCTTTCGATAATAAAATGAAGGTCCGAAGTATTAAGCCCCCGCTCAATCGTATTCCATTCCGTTAACCACGACCGCAGTTATCACGTAGAGTTTCATCGGCTCCAATTCACAGCACAGTATTGAAATTCTCGAAGGAAGAAGGGGCGATTGGACTGTGGACTGATTGTGGACTGATCATGATGAAGTTGATAGGGGACCATCTAGAGCTTAACCCGCACAATCACTGAAAATTTGGTTAAAATCGGATCAAAATTGTGGACGTTATGGCTGTTACAAGGAAATGTGGACGGACAGACAGACAGACAGACAGACAGACAGACACGGAACCAAATTTGTTCAGGAGGCTCTGAAACGCAAAATGCGAGTGGAAATTTTGATTTTGGAGCAAAAAATTTTTTTTCATTTCGAAAGTGAAAACAAGGCTTCCGCTGCCTTGCAGTCTCGGAAGCAAAATGTGCAACAAGGTAATATTTTATTTGTATTTTCATCTTTAATCAAAAATTTACTTTATTCATTTAATTTCATCGTGAGTGTTTATTAAATGGTTGTTTACTTCTAATGTAAATTGAAAAAAAAAAGAGTGTATCATTATTTAATCCTGTGTTTACAATATAAAAGTATAATTTATAAATAATACTTATAACATCACGAGGACTGCATTTCTCCAGCGTTTTATGTTTCATTCCCTGCCAAAAAAATTACTTAGGTACCTACTTTTTTTTCTTTTTTTTTCCATGGATGTTTGGTAACCAAGCTAAAATTTGTGCGAATAAAAATTATGTTTTTCACGTTAATTTTTACATACCTGATATAAAGTGTGGGTCTGTAACATCTAAAACTGCTAGTTTTTCAATGACTTTTTTCAAAAAATTTCTCCGGGTGGGGGGGGGGTGACTCCTGGTAGAAGACCGCCCCCACCCAAGAAATTCTATTAATCCGTCACTGATCGCAATAATTCATTCATAATAATTCAGGTTGGAATATCGCAATTTAAATGTATTTCTCTCTCTCTCTCTCTCTCTCTCTCTCTCTCTCTCTCTCTCTCTCTCTCTCTCTCTCTCTCTCTCTCTCTCTCTCTCTATCTCTCTCTCTCTCTGGGCATGAAGCAAACGGCAATAACGGTGGTGGTTTCTCATTTGCCGAGAATACAATAATTTACGAAAATTCGCTCATTCGATCATGCTGCATGACTGGAACTTTATGTGTAAAACTTTTAGGTATTTACGTGATTCACCCAAGGCAATGTAACACCATAAGTTACACACAGATATCCCATATAGAAATCAAACGTTAATGTTTAAGGAATTGTCGATATGAAATCCAATATCTTGGGGATTTGATGGTCTTTCGATAATAAAATGAAGGTCCGAAGTATTAAGCCCCCGCTCAATCGTATTCCATTCCGTTAACCACGACCGCAGTTATCACGTAGAGTTTCATCGGCTTCAATTCACAGCACAGTATTGAAATTCTCGAAGGAAGAAGAGGCGATTGGACTGTGGACTGATTGAGGGCGGGCGGAGGCCTACCGCGATTTACTCCTATCGAATAATCCCTTTCATGATTACCAACAAACTTGCTATCTTAGTGAGACTATCTTGAAATTACTCCCGGGATTAATCTTCATTAAGTACTAGGCGAGCTTTTAATTAGCTTTGGCTCCAACTTGGAGGCTCTCTTTGATAATATAGATTGACCCTCAAGTTGCCTCCAGGTTTGTCTTTTCGTTCGAACAAGTTTTAATTTAGGTTTCCAGCCTCCTTACCCGCTTAAGCAGAAGAAGGAAATAGAAGAAATTCTTGGGGGAGTTTGGAAATACTACTTTTAGCGAACTTTTGGAGAAAATGAAGCTGCTTCAATGGCTCCGAAAATGTTTTAAAACGCTGCAAATTATTACACAACGGTTTATTATTTTTGTATTAAGGGCCGATTACACGAGCAACAAAAGTTGCGCAACTCCAAAAAAATTGCACTAGAAAAGTTGTACACAACACGAAGCAATAAAATTGCCTCGTGTTGCGTCAAGATGTTGCAAGGAATTAATTGCACTGTGTTGCACCAAAAAGTTGAGCAATAGAAATTGCTCAATTTTTTCGTTTACACGGGCGACAACAGTTCGCGCCATGGACGGTGAAGAGGTGGTCGTCGCTGCTGCTGCCAACCAAAGGAAAAAGAGGGGAATTTGGCAGCGCCAGTTTCTGAGCCAGAGAGAATGTGGGTTGGCTCTCACCTCTGAAATTCTTTCACGTCAATATTTGCTCATAAGGCCATGCTGCACAAATAAACTCCTATCTTTGCTACGTTAAAATTCTCTCATGGGGCAATGCTGCACCCCACCAGTGCAGTTTCACGTCAATATTTGCTCATAAGGCCATGCTGCACACATAAACTCCTATCTTTCCTATGTTAAAATTCTCTCATGAGGCACTGCTGCACCCCATCAGTGCAGTTTTACGTCAATATTCGCTCATAAGGCCATGCTGCACAAATAAACTCCAATCTTTCCTACGTTAAAATTCTCTCATGAGGCAATGCTGCATCCCGTCAGTGCAGTTTCACGTCAATATTTGCTCATAAGGCCATACTGCAAAAATGAACTCTCAATGTGATTGACTGTTTCGTTCCCTCTCCCGACCCAAGGCCGAAAAATTGCCGCAATAGTGCAATAATTTTCCAAACCCCTTGGACTTCATTTCAACACGATGCAACAGTTGCCGAGAGGGCTCGTGGGCCTGAAATGTTGTACAACTCCCGTCAATTAATTGCGTGCAATCTTCGGCAATTTTTTCGAGGAGAGAATAGTTGTCCAACTTTTTTGAAATAGTTGTGCAATACTTTTTTCTGCAATTATTGCCGGAAAAAATCGCTCGTGTAAACGGGCCTTTAGCTAGCCTGTTGAGAATTCCTGTTATAAGCCTAGTACTATTACGCACTGGGATTCATTGTTCGGACTCTTTGTTGCAGACGCTCGGATTCATGTCTCAGATTCTTTGCCCCGCGACAGTGTCGCTCTGCAAATCGTGTACGCATCTAGTTTGAACCTGAGCCATGTCGAACGAGGTCGCGCTTTCGGGGATTGCAGTAGCACTTTACATAGCTCTACGGAGTAAAAAAAAATGCTACTAAAAAAAAAAGCCACCGCGTTGGTGGATGCTGGACCCTTCATTAACACTCGGTTTTAGACATGGATATGTCTTTGCTCTGGGGGGTCAACCAAAAATTTCCGTGACGCAAAACTTGTGTCACAATTTCAGTGTTTTTCACGTACAACCCAGCCGTTGCTAGGGGAATGGAACTTCCGTAGTTTTCATCGCACAGAAATCGTTCGCCACTCGTTGGAAAGCGCTTGATTTATGTGATAAATGTTCACATCTCAAGCTACCAATTTCCCCCTCCTTACGTACCTGGCTACATTCCTAAACTAAGTTGATTGGACTATAAACAATTTTAATAAGCCGGTTACAATATTCTTAACGTAAAGCAATAGCATCTCCACTCCATAGGAAACATTCTTGACAACAGTCGACTGTGACTGTAAACTACAACCCATTGTAGTGGCTTCTCTCCACAGTTATTTTCAACATTTCTATAAGTAAACCGTTGTTTTGTTGGAATTAGTCGGGATGTGGCACAGGGAAAGTAAATGAAATTATTTCATTTATTGTTTTATTTACTGAGGACATCTTCAGATCTTGGTGTGTCCAGGAAAAAATTTATAAACATCCGAATATAACAGATTTGTAAAATAAAACACTGGCTCACCAAGTCAACTCAATGTCAAGAAAGCACGATCTGAAGATGTCCTCAGTAAGAGGACGAAAAGTTATCAAATAAAACAATAAATGATATAGGTAATTTCATTTATTAATGAAAAATCAAGCTATCATGAATATAAAAATCATTGCGCCTGTATTGGAGAAATAACTTTAATAGTATGTATAGTATGCTTATTGTGTCTCCAAGAATCAAAGAATAAATTCTTTATCCTACATTTCGTCGCCTACAGTCCAAAGTTAAAGGATTTTTTTACAACTCTCGAGGACAACCGTTATGAAATCCCCAATCAAAGACATATCCATGTAACATGGTATCTGCTTGTAAAGCAGATAGTGGAACTCGTTTACGAGTTTTTCCATATCGTGAGGCCATTATCATCTTTTGTGGAGGGACCACAAAGCTGCTGCAGCCTGCAGGACATCATAGTTAAGGGGGAAGAGGTTCCGAGAGTGTCTAGATTAGAGATGAGAGTGTGACCTGAACTGAAGCAAACTGTTTAGAAGACTAGAAGAAGAAGGCAAAAAATTATTACATGATGTTGTATTATATCTGCATTAGATAGCCCATCTGCGCCAACCACTAAGAAGGGTGTAATTGTGCTTCATGGGTCAATTCTAGAGCTCATTTCTGATCGAAAGTACTTGTTAGAGATTTATTTTAATGCTTTGTTTTTCTGAGTAATTTCATTTTTAAGATATGTTTTCTACCTTCAAACGACCATAACTCCACTTGAGATCACTGTAAAATCAAAAATATGACCACCGTTGGAAACAGCGTTAATTGGATAATCCAGCTATTTGATGTCAAATCGATTTTATAAGACGACTTAATAAGTTAGTAAAAAGTTCCAATCATGCAGCATGATCGTATGAGCGGATTTTCGTAAATTATCTTAGTATATTTTGTTAAATTGTTTTGAAAATTTAGGATTTTAACTAGGAAGAAACGTTCACTACAGATTTTGTGTCAAATAAACTTGTCCTAAATAATTTTCGGCAATTCAAAAAGTGTTTTAGCGAATTTTTCGAAAAAAAAAATGAAGCTAGTTGTGATTTTAATCTTTTTTTAAGCTGTTTTTATCCATTTTTGACAAATATTAATGAAATTTAAGTACCTATTTTTTTCAGCACAAATTTATTGTTTTTCTAGGTCAAGTAGGTATTGTTAATAAAGTTCTTTTGACTACATTTCTGCTTAAAAAAAAAAAAAAAAAAAAACCGTTTTTAACTACAAGCATAACAACGATAACTACAAAGCGATAACAACGAAGATACACCGGGGAGAGGCCCACTTTGTTCTATATTCACGTACGCACTGACCCAATGTTGCGCGACATTGTGTAAAGAATCCCATTCCGTATGGGACTCAAAAAATACTAAAACGCAACACACGAGATGCAAGACTCAATGTCGCGGAGCGTCCCGGATGCAAGAAAATGAGTCCGAGACGCAGCTCCGCGACAAAGAGTCCGAACAAAGAATCCCAGTGCGTACAAGGCATTTTTTACGTATATATTTGTGGTTTACTCAATAAGCAGAGAAGCTGGGGATCTTTCCCGACCGTTGGCGGCAGGTACTGGCGTTCAGGAAGGGAAACAGGTATATAAACACGAGGTAGACTTCCTTCACGCCATTTAATTCACATCTAAACCATTGTGCAGGGTGGTCCGTACTAAACGGACACATTTTAAAATACTGTAACATTCACAAATTCGATCGTAGGGATTAATAAATAAGCAGAACGTGTAGAGAAAATCAGTAGGTTTTATTCACAATCGAAAAATCGGAAAAGTTTTAAAAAATATGTCATTTAAATGACGACTCTGTTTGGTAATGCACAGTTCAAGACCAGGGAACATCCCCACGCCGGGAACAAGAACGGTTACGTCAACAAACAGAATTGCCGTAATTGAGCTGGTGAAAACCCTCGACATTTACACCAAAGGCCTCTACACTCTGCCAAGGTAACGGTGTGGTGTAGAATTTCTAAACTCGGAATAATTGGGCCTTTTTTTTTTTTTTTTTTTTTTTTTTTTTTTTTTTTTTTTTTTAGATGGCAGAGAGAATGCAGTGACTGTTAACTCTGAACGTTATCTCGCGATGCTTCAAGAGTCCTTCATTCCTCAGCTTGAGGAAAATGAAGTTGACACCGACAACATGTGGTTCCAACAAGATGGAGCGGGCGTCACGGGTTTGGGCCCGCAGAGGGTGAAAGGCCCTCGAAATGGCAACGAGTTTCGGCCCGTGAACCGTCTCGCCTTTGGGCTCGTGAGTTTCGATGAGATATTAAGCGTGTCCTGTGAACCTGTGATAAGGAGTCCGTCGGCCGTACTTGCCAAAAATTTGCGGACAAAATTGAAAAAGTTCCAGTCAATCCCTTAGTAAAAATGCAGATTAGTTGGACATGTAGGTCAGAATGAAGTGTATAGTTTGGTGGTCTGGATGCTCGCAAGCTCGCATCTCAAAAATACATAACATCAAGTAGTCAATCCCTTAGTCATAATGTCATCGTGATTGAGAATTACAAGTTTTCCGAATACCGTACGGTAAGTGACGAAAGTGTGAGGTTTTTTTGTTGAGGACCGCCATGAATAGTAATGTAATTTCTTATTTGTAGGGATATTACATACGACTATGATATATAAATGTATCAACAACTTATATTTATCGTAAGTATTGACAAAATACACTCTTGTGATGCAATTAACAGCCCACACGGCCAGGATTTCATTGAACTTTTTGCGAACGATTTTTCCCGGACGCGTGATCTCCCGGCAAGGGGATGTTCCCTGGCCTCCGCGTTCCCCAGACCTCACCCCCTGTGACTTTTTTCTATGGGGTCACCTGAAATCTAAAGTGTACGTGGACAAACCACGAACCATTCAAGCATTGAAGCAGTCAATAAGACGAGAAATCGCGGAAATACCGGAAGATATGGTGCAAAGAGTGATGCAGAACTTCAAGGACCGTGAACTGTGCGTTACCAAACAGGGTCGTCATTTAAATGACATAATTTTTAAAACTTGATAATTTTTTTCCGATTTTTCGATTGTGAATAAAACTTACTGATTTTCTCTACACGTTCTGCTTATTTTTTATTCACTACGATCGAATTTGTGAATGTTACAGGATTTTAAAATGTGTCCGTTTATTACGGACCACCGTGTACTTGTAACATCCCACTAACTCAATATCCCCTTCCTCTTCAGTAGCTGCTGAACATAAGATCTTTCCATACAGACTGTATGCTGTTACTAGTTGCTGAATCTTATCTATCTCTATTTTTTCTTAGAGTATTATGGTACTAAGATTATTCGTTATACTTACTAAGTGTACAAAGAGTACTACTGTAGTACAACTTACTGAACTTGAAGTACTACCTCTCCTATCTTGGTCTACAGTGATTGTCTCTGTCGCCAGGCTGTTCTTATCTCAACTTCCTACCTTACTAACTTCCTCCAACATCTACCAAGTCTAAATTCACTATTGCTCGGCCAGTCAGTTTAAACATACAACCTCATTCCAAGCATTACAAGTTAGATTCACAACATAGCCCTTCTACACAGATCACTGGTCTATAAACTATTAAACGTAGACTTCATCTAAACAACTACCGATTGGGAATTAATTAAAATTCCTAAATTTAGCAGCACCTCTGTAAGAGCTGATATGTAAGTTGAATAATGGTACATCAAGTTAAACACCTACATATATCAGCAATGACGTAGGCATCTACTAACTGAAAACTAATGGGATAAAATGAAACACCTACTCTTCAGATATTCTTTCAATATACAACAAACGTTATAGCAAACTCTCTTGTCCTTGAAAAGAATAAGATTATCACCGAAATTTTGTCAGCTGATTCGATCAATTATCCATCAATCATTTATTACCTGGTTAGGAGATGACCTGCACTATTTGGCTTCCACCAATTTCTGCAAGAGAGCATTTCGAGCATTCTAGGCATTTCGATTTTCGACGTAAAGGAGGAAGTGATTCTCTCTCGTCTCCGGATAGGACACACTAGACTGACCCATGGCCATCTCATGAAGAAAGGAAGACCTCCACCCGAAAATTGTGCAACCTGTGGATGCCAGCTCACAATACGCCACTTACTGGAATGTCCATCCTTCAACAACCTGAACCCTGAAACTCCAAGAAATCTGGAAGAACTCCTGGGAAACGATTCAAATCATCTGCAAACCATCTTCGACAAACTAAAGAAGTTATCACTATACTACAAATTGTGAATATTTTTTATCGCATTTGGCACCCATGACCATTTGATGGTTTAATGTGCCTAAATAAAGAAAAAAAGAAACAATTCACTCCCGTGTAGATGTCTTTTTTCTTGCCATTGCTTTAGCCCTTAGGGAAAGCGGAGTGGTTTCGTTCGATTCTTTGGGTGGATACCTTAAAATGAAACTCAAAAAATCATTACTGTTACATAGAAAGATTTCAAGATCTCGATTTTTGAAAATCAGCCCTTAGATTCTACACTCTAGTGTTGATCGAACGCGATTCCTATTTTACTTACTGGCACATCCCCGGCTGATAAATTATTATTAAGCAAAATTTCTCAAAGTTTGGTCCAATACTTTTTGAGAAAAGCTTTGGACGGCGTTCGGCGGACTGACGGATTTTTTTAAATCGATTTTTGGATTCTACGTATCTTGAAACGTGAACCAACAAATTTTGACGGGGGGGTTAAAAAAAATGTTCTTGGTCGATTACTAAGGTTCATTATTGAAAATAATAAACCAAAAGAAGCAAATTTAGTTCTCTCCGCTGATCAGGAAAGAGGCCATCATTTTATTCGTTTCTCGATGTCCCAGAGAGGCACCCGATCAAATTTCAAATTCCTAGGGTGAATAAGAGAGAATTTATCGAAGTCAGCTGATCTGGTTGGTCATTTAAAAAAAAATGTTCTCCTCCACAAACCTTCCCCGTGCCATCCCGATCATTGTGCAAAAAAACCCGTTCAAATCAGTCCATGAGTTTGAGCGTGAAAGGTGCTGATATTATTCATTTATAGAATAGATAACTCACATGTATACAAAGAGAAAGCAATAATTGCAATACACGTCCTGAATTCCATGTATTTACGGTGCTCGTATCAGTTGTAATATTTCCAATGGAATTTCATTTTACTTAACCGGATTTATTATAACTTTTGTCGTCTGTACGTGACATTATTATTTATTTTCAGTTGGTGGGTCAACTCGTGTCAAATAGTAGGAAAGTGTAGGTGTGTTACTTAATTTAATTAATTTCTCTTCAGTAGGCGACTTTGCCTATGCAGATGTATTCAGATACCTAGTGTATCATATACTTGGTTTAATTATTATAATAAAGTCTTCTGCTTAAAAGAACTAGCCAATACAGAAATAATGAATCCTTGTGTAATAGTTTGCAGCGCTTTTTGTTTTCTTGTTTTTTTACTGATAATGTATATATGGACCGGGATTTATGCCCTAGTGTAAAAAAATGAAAGTCAGTAACAAACAATAACGAACTCGAACTAAGATTGTACGAAACTTTATGTCGCAAATTCGATGAGGGAGCTTCATAAAACCATCACTTTTCTATGAATTCTATTTTGAAAAATGCGATTTCCGAAATGAACCTTAAATACCCCTCACGTCTAGTGCCTACTGGTCTGGTGTCTGACGTCTAGTGTCTAACGAGTGAGAAAGTCACCTAAGTGTTTTTCGACAATAAGACTCAATGGGTGACGAGTGACTATGAATTTGGACCTCCGATACATTAATACGGAGCCAGTGTAGGTGATCAAAGGAATTTTTATCTTCTGGAGTCTCCTTTAAGCATCTCATTCCACTCATTATATCCATCTTCCCATAAAGACCTTCCCATAAGTGGGAACTTACAAAGTATGCGAACCCCGGCCGTCTTAGACGTCGCATCATTAATTGATGGGTACAGTAGCGACTTAGTTGGGCTTATTTGAGCGGGCAGTTATACGTACGCTCGTAAAAACTGATCGTTCAACTTTATGGAGCCGTAACTCGGCAGAGGATACGTATGGGGTTTTCATACTCAAGATTATCTTTCACCGCAAGTCGTCTTATTAGCGATGGAGGACGATACCTCTCAGATACTTCAAGGGTAACTATGAAAATGGCAGTAAACTGTTTGAGTGTCTCACATATCGTTTGTGGGAAACACTTCTAATGGTGCATAATAATTATGTTTCATTCCATAGTTATCATTAACTGACTCGGAAATAAATGAGCAGCAGTTTCATTAATGCAATACACCTGACATTGTGAGAGGATCCGGATTGTTCAGTTCAGCTACTTAAAAACGTCTGCCAAGTTAGGTCGGCAGTATAGCTACCTCACATAATGCAACATGGACGTATATAATACGTGGAAAAACAATGTACGAGTTGACGTTATAAGAAATTAATGTTTGCGCATGCGCACAGACTACTATTAATCCAACGGCAATGCAATTTATAGGGAAACGTTTAGGAGTTAAACCGCACAACCCTTGAATGTATCATAAAAATCGGTCCATTAGTCTCGGAGTTTTGTCTGTGTCGATCAATTTTATTTTTGCGCAAGCGCTACGGTTAATACTCCGCCAATCGCAATATAATTCATAGGGAATTTTTCTGGAACATATATTCATCTACTCCCCGAGGTTGGACGAAATCGGACCAATAGATGACAAAAAATCGACGTTATAGTAAATTAACGTTTGCGCATGCACATAGGCTAAGTAATGCGGTGGCAATGAAAGTTATAGGGGACAGTCTAGAAGCTATTCCAGAAAATTTCATCAAAATCATTCCATTAGACTCTGAGATTTGCCTGTGTCAATCGATATTAGTTTCGCGTAAGCGCAATGGTTATTGCTCGAACAATCGCGATATAATTCATAGAGCATTTTAAGGGAACATATACCCAATTACCTAGCGAGTTTGAACGAAATCGAACAGATGATGAGAAATTGACATGTGAAATTCACGTTTGCACATGCGCACAGGCTACTGTTGATTCGACGGCAGTGAAAATTATAGGGGACGGTCCAGGTGCTAACCTGCACAATTCCCGACAATTTCATAAGAATCGGACTGAAACTTGGTATAGTTTCGGGCGTGACAAAGATTTCACTCAGACAGACAGAACGACAGACAGACACGGAACCGAAATCGATCAGCAAGCTCTAAAACGCAAAAAGCAAGTGAAAATTTTGATTTTGGACGACATAAATTTTTTCGACTTCAGACACGAACAAGAGACTTTTCTACCTTCGGTAGTGGGGAAGCAAAGTTGAACCCAACGTTGTAACTTAATTAAATAAAATAATAAGAAAAGTTCCATTCATGCAGCATGATCGTATGAGCGAATTTTCGTAAATTATCGTACTGTATAATGTTGAGTTGTTTTGAAATTTGAGCTTTTTGAGTGCAAAGAAATCGTTAACCATTAATTTTATGGCAAAAAACGTATTCTAAATAATAACCTGCTATTCAAATAGAGGTTCTGAATTATTAGCTTTTTTGCACTTTTTATCGATTTTTTAGCAAATTTTGATGCATTTTAAGTACATTTTTCAGCATAATTGTGTACATACATTTTTGGATGTTCTATTTTATAGTTAATAAACTTTATTTGAGCAATATTCTACCAAAAAATATTAATTGAACAATTTTTAGCCGTTTTTAGCCATTTTTAGTGTACATTCCCCCAGCACAAATTTTGAAATTTCACCAATTTAATGTGCTCAAAAAGTGTTGTCCAACGAACTCATCCTTTCTTTTGAATTGCTTGATTTTTTTGGCGAAAGAACGAAGTTTTTATCTCAATTCTATCGAGAGTTATCGTCTGGAATGACACATACATAAATATATACATATATATACATATAAAAAAGCGTTAAAATCCAGGAATCATTTCAGAATGCCTCAAAACAGATTTCGATGAAGAAATTTTTTGAAAATTTTTACTTTAAAAATTTTGGGGCCATTGCAATAGCTTTATTTTCTAAGAAAATCCGCTAAAATTAAGGATAAACTGAATTTTCATTGCCCAATAAAAAGTCCGAGTGCATGAGGATTCCATAATTGGGTTTTACTAACTTTTCGCTTTTAGCGAATGTTTGAAGATAATGAAGCCCATCGCAATGGTTTCTTTGGACGCAAAAAGCAATATTTAATTATTAAACTTTAAAACCAACCAAAAAAAGTAATCTCCTTTCAAAACTTGTTAGTTTACGTTTCAAGATAGGTAAATAAAATCAGAAAATCGAATAACAAAAAAATATTTAAAAAATAAAAAATCCGCCCGTCGGCCGTTTAGAGCATTTTTTTTAAACCACTGAACCATATTTTAAGAAACTTGGGCAAAAATCACATAAGGATCTAATTTGTTCTAGAAGCTCGACAAACATTTATATCAACCCTAAAGGATAATATTTATGGGCTGAAATAACTCAAATGTCATTGCATGATATAATTTTAAGAGAAAGATACTCACAATGGAACTGAAGTAGGTTCACAAAATTGGATTATAAAGGGATGAAACAGTGTTACATACTTATAAGTACTGGTCTCGTATTAGAAGTTGCAGAGGTCGAGGGTAGTAAAGGTACCTATTACTTATTCTAGGAGTGATTTTGAAATTGGTTGTTAGGTGAAATGAGGTTATGACGTACAAAGTGGGTGTTGTTGATGGAACAAATTAGGTGATCCAAGTGGCTTTTGGAAGTCAAATGTAGTTGGACAAAGAGGCTTTTGGAGAAGTAACTACCTTTTAAGCTCTGTTTCACTAGGATTGAGTGAGTTTTGCAGGAATCTGACTTCGCCATCAAATTAGTTAAAAGCGATAAATATCTAACTCATTTTCGAAAAAGACACGGACGTAGTGACTTTTTGAAGTGGGCGACTCGCATGTATTTTCTCGTGTGAAGGTGAAAAGTTGTCGGCGATGTGACACAGAAACATGGTGTGTCTCGCAAACTCTATTACAGGTAGTGTCTTTATTCACCCCCCTCCATAAAGGTGACTATTTTACATACTAGTCCCTTCATAACTAACATTCCCAAGATTAATGGCACAGTCATTATGATAAAAGTAACTCCAAGCTTTTGATTATACCGCGGAAATTTCCGCCGAGATACACTGAGCCACACACACTATGTTACGCACTATGGCCGGGGAGCGCGGGGTCTTCCACCACCTCTCCAGGGACGTTAGAAACGCACCTCCCTTATCACGATTAATGGAGATAGGACAAAGAGTCCTCTCCGCCACTACGCCAGCAGCTTATTCTCGTCTCGGTTTTTTCTTACTTTACTACCAAATCCTTTTCGTCCTAAGTTCCTTTCCCTTTTTTTTACTCCTCCATCGCCATTTTGAATGATCAAGCTAATCGACTGATGTTTACCGAACGTCATTCTTTTAGGTTTGTTCCAGCGCGGTCAAGAGAACATGAATAGAACACAACAAGTTCAGAACGAGAACCGTGAAGGTGGGGAAGAGTTCATGAACTTTTCAGTAATTAAACTGAACCGCTGGACCGCTGTTGGCATTTTTTTTTTTTTTTTTTTTTTAAATTTTTATTAGCTCAAGATTACACTTTTACGCCATATTGGGTAATACATTTTTCATTAATAAATATTTTCAGTTATCTGATAATACTAAATATTTTTATAGATCACAGTTGATTGTACTAAGGTATATGTAAAGTTCTTTGTAGACCATTTGCTCTGCTGACGTCAGAACAAAATCTAAGTTGAATGGAACTGGGATTTTATCGTTTATATAGTCCTTAAGAAGTTGCCGTTCTCGAGAGAAATGGGGACTCAAATATTTCGTGTTGCACACCATTTTGTTCCCTCTTTTTTACTCCTCCATCGCCATTTTGAATGATCAAGCTAATCGACTGATGTTTACCGAACGTCATTCTTTTAGGTTTGTTCCAGCGCGGTCAAGAGAACATGAATAGAACACAACAAATTCTGAACGAGAACCGTGAAGGTGGGGATGAGTTCATGAACTTTTGAGTAATTAAACTGAACCGCTGGATCGATGTAGGCATTTTTAGCTCAAGATTACACTTTTACGCCATATTGGGTAATACATTTTTCATTAATACATATTTTCAGTTATCTGATAATACTAAATATTTTTATAGATCACAGTTGATTGTACTAAGGTATATGTAAAGTTCTTTGTAGACCATTTGCTCTGCTGACGTCAGAACAAAATCTAAGTTGAATGGAACTGGGATTTTATCGTTTATATAGTCCTTAAGAAGTTGCCGTTCTCGAGAGAATATGGGGACTCCAATATTTCGTGTTGCGCACTATTTTGTTCCCTCTTTTTTACTCCTCCATCGCCATTTTGAATGATCAAGCTAATCGACTGATGTTTACCGAACGTCATTCTTTTAGGTTTGTTCCAGCGCGGTCAAGAGAACATGAATAGAACACAACAAATTCATAACGAGAACCGTGATGGTGGGTATGAGTTCATGAACTTTTCAGTAATTAAACTGAACCGCTGGAACGCTGTTGGGTTTTTTTTTTTTTTTTTTTTTTTTTTTTTTTTTTTTTTTCTTTTTTTTTTATTAGCTCAAGATTACACTTTTTCGCCATATTGGGTAATACATTTTTCATTAATACATACCTATTTTTAGTTATATGACAATACTAAATATTTTTATAGATCACAGTTGATTGTAGTAAGGTATCTGTAATGTTCTTTATAGACCATTTGCTCTGCTGACGTCAGAATAAAATCCAAGTTGAATGGAACTGGGATTTTATCGCTTATATTGTCCATAAGAAGTTGCTGTTCTCGCGAGAATATGGGGACTCCAATATTTCGTGTTGAGCACAATTTTGTTCCCTCTTTTTTACTCGTCTATCGCCATTTTGAATGATCAAGCTAATCGACTGATGTTTACCGAACGTCATTCTTTTAGGTTTGTTCCAGCACGGTCAAGAGTACATGAATAGAACACAACAAATTCAGAACGAGCACCGTAAAGGTGGGGATGAGTTCATGAACTTTTCAGTAATTAAACTGAACCGCTGGAACGCACCAGGTACGCAACATGTCCCGCTGTGCGCACCCCTGCCGACCTGAATTCGAACTATAGCGTCAACTGGCAATGGAAATAAGCTCCCTTATGGGTGAATAAGTTCTGAGATTATTCATTCGTTCTTAAAGCCCTTCATGGAGTAATGGATAGCGTATCGAACTCTTAATTGAAGAAACTCGAGTTCGATCCCAAGCTCGGGACTTTATATTCTTGCTTTCGAATTCAACCTCCGAAACATATTTTAAAACGTCATTATTATAAAGTTTTAAATCATATTTTAAAACGCCATTTTGATCTATTCGTCTAACTAATCTGTACTTTACTAAGGAGTTGACTACTTGATGTTATGTATTTTTGAGATGCGAGCTTGTGAGCATCCAGACCACCTAACTATACACTTCATTCTGACCATATAATGTCCAAATAATCTGAATTTTTACTAAGGGATTGACTACTTGATGTTATGTATTTTTGAGATGCGAGCTTGCGAGCATCCAGACCACCAAACTCCACAAATCATTCTGATCTACTTGTCCAACTAATCTGAATTTTTATGTGTTACGAACGTAGTTACAATGTAGCTCGGTAACAGCGGGACATGTGTACCCCATGTCAAGTCTGGAACGCTGTCGGCTATCTTATTCCTAAACTCCCTTCTTCAAACTCTCGTCCACATCCCCAATCACACATTAGATACGTAGCCCATTTTTTGGAATCCCTCCGCAGTTCTCCTTTTCTCACCTTCAGATGACCATTTTTATGACTATTCTTGAAAGTTCACTCATGTAATGGCTACTAATTGTAACGTGAAATCTCAGCCAGGATGTGTGGAGAGTCTCCACAACATCCGTTAAGGGCTGCCTGTTCAGAAATGAGCTGGTGGCCCCGGGAGCCGTCATGATGGGTGAATCCGGGTCGGTCGGAACCTTCAGGCCCTGACCGGCCAAACACGGGAGGGAAAGCCTCTCCACACCGAAAAAGCGGCTCAGGAAATAACATTGGGCACAGCAAACTATACGGATGACATCAAACACAGAATATCAAACACAGACGAAATTTCATTATAGTTCTGGTACACGTACAATTTGTATAAAACCAATAAATGAATTTAAAAAAAAATCTCAGCCACAACTCTAAATGAAGCGGTTTGATGACTAGAAAACCAAAGGAATATGACAGTTTGAAACTTGAATTTCGAAGTAGACAGACCTATTAGTTCATTGAACGGAATTTCGAGAAGTCGTTGCAGCCTAAGGTGAATGAATATTTGCAATTTGTGAAGCATTTTTACGTCAAGATCGCTGAAGAATTTGAAGGCAGACGGTACTTCTACCTCGAAACCGGACGCAACGGTAAACTCAGTGCAACGAAATTTACTACAAATCTAATCTAGCCACACTCTATTGATCGACAAATCCCAGTCAATGATTTTATTACGTACTTACCTGGTGCGATGCACCGTTTACTCCAAGAGGCCCGAAAAAATTTGAAATGCGCATGAGTAGCGGATGTCACTGACATCCGCATGTCATCCTTTTCCACAAGTTGATGAACAACCAGATCTCGTGTCAGCCCTGCTCTCAAGAGATGGCATCATGTTGCCTCGAATTTCACTAATTATTCGATGAACCGCCCCCTTCATAGGCTCAGTCGTATAGCGAATCTACTAATCGAAATGAAACCTGAACTGGACTTTTTCAATTGCCACTTTTTCAAAACCCAAAACAGAAATCTGGTCGCATCGACAGTCTTTTAGCCAGTCTCATAATTTAGTCAATCACTTGACCACACTAATTAATTATTCGCTGACTTTTTCTTTCAATTTTTCCTTGTAACTTTTTTAAATATAATATACCTCAATTTGTAACCAATCTTTTCCCTGTTGTATATTTATAATTTATTAACAGTCTTCAATGTAATTGGGCGCCGTCCGTATTGTAAAAATAAATAAATAATAAATGAGTTAACCAGAGCTTCGTTCTCAGTGCGCGTTCTAACAGTTCTCGAACTCATGAGAACTGGGACGGGGAGTTCCGGAACTTGTGGAACCGCGTTCTGCACTGCGAACGATTTCAGAACTTGGAAGTGGAATAACCTGTGTTGTTTGTAACCTCACTCAACTCGTGTTACCTTCCAGTGCTCCCTTTTCGAATATTTGTCATTCCAGAAGATAACTATCCTTAGGATTGAGATAAAAATCCCTTTATTACTGAAATTTCATTATTATTTGCTGAAAATCGATAAAAGCTCCCCAAAAAAGCTAAAATTCCCAAATCTTTTTTGAGTCGCAGATTATTATTTAGAACGAATTTTGTTGCCATAATGTTGGTTATTACGATTTCAAAGTGTTCTAATTTCAAAACTATGTACCTAACGTAATATAGGTACTAAGATAATTTACGAGATTCGCTCGTACGATCATGCTGCATGACTGGAACTTTTTTTTGCCATACCTTGCCATAAGGACCGAAGTGGTGATGGTAGAGGGTGCTGGCCTGAAAACGGTGGGCTAACTCTTCCACGAGCCCACGGCTTATTCGAAAATAGTAAACGAACTCTTCGTCGTCAAACCGTGGCACGATTTTCTCAAAAAAATTTGAGTTTCTTGGATGTAGACGAGATCCAACAATAACTTCGATCTCGTCCTCATCGTCTACAAACCACGGAACATCGAAATTATCGCTATCTGTACTTGACGAGCTAGTTGACATTTCGAATTATAGAATAGTTTGGTAACGTATAGAGACTGAAAGAGAATGAAATGAAAGAAAGAGAATGAAGCTGAAATTGTTATGATCGATGAAGCGAAATAAAACGAGCGAAATAAAACGATATAAGGTTGTTTAATGAATAAAGTCGATGAAGACGAAAGTTGTTTATTCCACGAGATCCGAAAAATAGTGAAATGCGCATGCGTTAACTACGTCCTTGCGTTCGAGTTCTCACAGTTCCGAAAAAAAAAACGGGAACTGTCAGAACCGTTCGGAACTGGGTTCCGAAGACACTGCGAACGCAGAACTCGGCGTTCTTGGCGTTCCGGAACTGGGCGTTCTGGCACTGCGAACGACAAAACTCTACTGCGCTTGCCCAGAACCGTTCCGAACTCCCAGAACGCGCACTGAGAACGAAGCTTTAGTCTTCACATTACAAGAACTCAACCACGCTGGAACGTCACTCTAGCTGCGCTTAGCAACTGCGCCGTCTACCACATGAACTCAAGCACGCTGGAGCAAACCTTGTTACTCTCTTTACTTGACCTGAAGAGTCGCAAGGAAAGTATTGCAATCGACTTGATAATATACATTTCTGGAATGAGCGATACCCATGGGTGCGAAGACGGTATTTCAACTATTGCTTCTTAGTCTACCTATAGGTAGTGAAAGCATTGTTTTCACTTTCGAGAAAAAACAAATTTTGGTCTCCAAAACCAAAATTTCCACTCGCATTTTACGTTTTAGTCCATTCTGAACAACTTTGGTTCCGTGCCTATCTGTCTATTTGTCTGTCTGTCTTTTTGTTTGTCGGACAGTCGGTCGGTCGGGTTGGGTCGTAAACTTTGGTAGGTACTATAGTTAGGGATAAAATCGCCTCTTTCGGAAAATATATTCATTTTTTAACTTTTATTTTATTTAATTTTTTAATTTATTCATTTTTTTATATATTTATTATTATTATTATTATTTTTTTTCCGTTGGTATCTACAAATCATTCAATTTTATGGGTAACGGAGGTAGGTACTAAAAGGTTTAATTTACTTTGCTTAGTTCAAAAGTTCATCATTACAAATAATAAACCGATATAGGTTCACACAACTGGTACATTTTCGGTATCTTCTAGTCCTAAATTTATAAGGCAAGAAAATATAAATGTTGTATACAGAACGGAAGACATCTAATGGGTCCTTTTGATTTGTGGACAAGGAATTCATACATAGATAAGTACAGCAGTTGCTGCAGCAGTAGCTTCATAAATGTATTGAGGGCTTCTGGAAGTGAGTGTAAAATTTATTTCGGGGTTTTCAACGTTCTTGTGAAACTGTGGTCTAATAATATAGGATTGAACGCTCGACATATACCCTGCAGACAACGTTCTTGGAAAAGCAAATATCGGAGAGGTTAGTTGATTGATAGTACCTCGTTGTTCATGGGTTGGAATATAACCGGATATAACTTTGGACAGCGGAAAATGTGATGATTCCCCCGCGATATAAACCGGTCAAGAGGAATCAATCGGGAGTCAGAAAGCGTCAGTTTTCATTCTGCTCATCTCAACTGAAAACCAATATCGTTTTCATCAACATTGATCGTTTATAGACGAAACATCACAGACGTGGTAGAAACTGATTGGATTCCAGCCAGACGAGTTTTGAGAGTTTTGACAATTAAAAGTTCGTACGAGGATATAGTTAAGCTAGCGAGTGCTCGGTAGGTACTTACCTATTTCCAAGAAAACTTCCGAGTACCTACGGCTCAATGAATACACTAATTTGAATAAATCATAATAAAATTATATATATATATATATATATATATATATATATATATATATATATATAAATGTATATATCTATATATATATATATATATATATATATATATACCCCGGATCTTTTCTCTTTTGTACTGCGTAGAAAACGAGGATAATTTGCTATGCAATTCTTAGCCTGAAAACGCTCAAAAAATAAAGTCGTTTTTTTCTCTTTTGTGTACATTTTTATTCGTTCATTTTACATTAAAAAATGGATGTTAAAAAATTTTCAACCCTGGCTTCGATTTGAACCCACGATGCGCATGAACGTGCTGCTTGGAGGTGCTGGATTTTCGTCACGGACGTTACAATTCGTCACGGACGTTACAAAAAAAGTTGTTGGGGGTCGGGCTAAGAATTGCTATGCAATATATATATAATGCAATATATATTAATTGCTATGCAATTCTTAGCCCGACCCCCAACAACTTTTTTTGTAACGTCCGTGACGAAAATCCAGCACCTCCAAGCAGCACGTTCATGCGCATCGTGGGTTCGAATCCCAGCCAGGGTTGAAAATTTTTTTATATCCATAATTATCCTCGTTTTCTAAGCAGTACAAAAGAGAAAAGATCCGGGGGGGGGGGGGGGGGGTCCAAGGGGGCGAAGCCCCCCGGCGAGGCGCGAAGCGCCGAGTTATATATATATTGTACCAACATTTTGCTTTCTCACTACCCAAGGTATGGAAGCTTTGTGTATGTTAGTACTGCAAAATCAAGATTTCCATTCGCTTTTTGTTCCGCGTCTGTCAGTCTGTGGTAAATTCTTTTCATGCCCAAAACTATACCAAGTTTCAGTTTCCAATGAAATTTTCAGGGATTGTGCGGGTTAGCCCCTAGACGGTCCCCTTTAATTTCCCATGCGGTCGAATCTACAGTAGCCTGTGCGCATGCACAAACGTGAATTTCATATAACGTCAATTTCTTATAATCTGTTGGTCCGATATCGTTCAAACTCGGAGGTTGATTGGGGGTGATATTCTAGAAAAATACCCAATAAATTATATCGCGATTGGTGGAGTAACAACCGATTCGCATGGGTGAAACTATTATCGACTAACACGGGTAAAACTCCAAGTCTAATGGAATGATTTTGATGAAATTTTCAGGAATTGGGCGGGATAGTATCTGGACGGTCCCCGACAACTTGCACGGCCGTGACATAAATTGTAGTTTGTGCGCATGCGCAAACATTAATTTATTATAACGCCTATTTCTTATCATCTATTAGTCCGATTTTCTGCGGGGGAAAGCTCGAGTATATACGATACGAGATAGTAGATACGAGGGGGAAAGATGGGTATATGTTCCAGAAATGAATATAAATATGAATATGATTCATGTGTCTGTATGAATTATATCACGATTGGTGGAGTAATAACTATAGCGCATAAACAAAACTAAAATAGATCGACACTGACAAAACCCCGAGACTAATGGATCGACTTTTATGAAATTGTCAAGGAATGTGCGGTTTAGCTCTTGGGGGAACAGCCCTATAAGTTTCATTGCAGTTTGATTAATAGTAGTTTGTGCGCATGGGCAAACATTCATTCTGATACGCCGACTTATCAATCATTTTGATTCGCACTTTGTTCTTCAAATAATTCTATACATCCATGTTACAATATGTGAGAAGCCAAGGCAACTTGGCAGACGTTTTTTGTCTTATTGACATTGTCATGTCATAACTTTGGCACTATTAGAATTTTAGAAATTTCGCATAGCAAGACCATTTTCGTCACGAAAGGAAAACGCTGCAAATTATTTCACAAAGGTTTATTATTTTTTCAATTGAGTTTGATCGTAGTTTTAGTTGGCTTGCGTACGTCATAAGGCCCGTCCAAACTCCTCGGCGTGTCCTATTTCGAGTTGCCACAACCTATACTTCTATAATTATATACGCATGTTTATATTTCTCGATTTGAGCTTCTATCTATTCAAATAGTTATTGCCTTAATAATATCATTATCTAAGTACGTACGAAAAGTCGAGAGGATATGTTATTAAATATGCGTAGGAAAAGCATTGGTATTAACACACAAATATGACCTAGAAAAAAAACAAATATATTCATGCCTCGAAGGAACGCCGTACCCACCTCATGATGCCGCGGTGTATTATATGGGTATAACACGTAAAACTAATAAATATCCATTCTCCTACACCCCTCTGCTACGCCCCTGGTCACCCCAGGCACCACAAGGTGCCGCGGCGCCTCCTCTCACTCCACCCCCGCTCACCCACCTCACCACCAACCGTGACCCCCTGCCAAGCGTGCCAGGCGTGCGTCTAACACGTCACACACTCAAACCCTCGAAAAAGACACTTTTTCGCCCGTTTTCGGCCCATAGCATCTATGCGAGTAAAGCGATCGGGATGGTTAAACGTTAGGACCAACTAGACCCCAAATGGAGTCTATGCGCGAAAGAACGGGTTTTTTTTAAAGAAAATTCGTCGGCCTTTTATGGACCGGACGGCGGACGGCGAACGGTGAACGGCGAACGGTGAACGGCGGACGGACATTTCAAATTTGGATTCTACGCACCTTGAAACGTACAGTGACAAAGTTGGAGGGGGGGTTATAAAAATTGTTTGCTACACGATCACATAGGCTTATTATTGGTATTAATTTACCAAAAACGAGCGAGATTTTTTCCTGCTTACAGTAGGAACTTGAAATTTGATGCGTAGCTTCTCAGAGACAAGTGACAAATAAAATGTCGGGTAACATCTTGATCAGCTTAGTGAGCTACATTCCCTCCTGTCCCCCCAAGGAAGTTGGAATTTGATGAGGAGTTTCGGATCTCGAATTATTCAGCGTCGAGAGTTTTTGTACTTCTCGTATTCATGTTCTCGTATACGAAAATAGCCTCTCCGAAACGAGAAGACATTACTTTGGAAACGCTTTTTGGAACGGGAAGAGTCAGCTTTTCTCGCAATCTCAGCTTTATCGGAATCTAAACTACGAAACGACGAAGTGACCTTTCTCCAAGATAACCCTAACATAGCAACCATAACGCAGTTCGTACGGACACACCATACCTACGTCAGTACGGACACACCCGACAAAATTGCGTTACTTTTGCCGCTTTCTTGATATATTTCGTTGTTGGTTTAACCATTGTATTTTTTGTCTTTTGTTCGTGTTAGCGAATTTTTGAAGAAAATTAAGCTATTGCTGTCGCCTCAAAATTTGTAGAATGTGAATTTTTGAAAAAAATTAATGCAGAAATCCGTTTCAGGCTATTCTGAATCATATTCTGAAGTTTAACGCATTTTTTTATGTATGTATGTATGTATATATGTACTTATGTATGTGTCATTCCAGACGATGACTGTCCGTAGAATTGTGCTAGAAACTTCAAACAAATTTTAAAATGTTAAGGACACAAAACGAAAGTTCAAGTTCTATGGCCAGCATGATCGGATTACATCTTCGGGTTGAAATTTTCAAAAATGTAGTCAAACATGTCAAAATAGCCTGTTTTTTGCGATTTGTTGTGCGAAATAATTTTTTCAGCATACTAACATGTGGTATATTCGGAATCAGCGTAAAACTTCCTATAAGAATTTGTATCAAGTTTTCAAAAATTTCAAAGTTGAAAAATCAGTCAAAAATCGAAATAATGCCGTTCGCTAGTTGTAAAAATCGGTAATATTTGCATGAAACATTGTCCAAATTCTGCATGAACTACTCTTATGGTAGTATCACTGTATAACCAATCCTAGAACCATGCTGTTTAAAACGTAGGTAGTAGGTGCTTATTAAAAAATAAAATAAAATAAAAATAAAAACATAATCACAACTGATGAGTTTACTCTGTGAAATATTCGGTCCGCCGATTCTCTCGGTCGCTCTCTTTAATGTTTTACGCTCAACTGTTTTAGGACTTGATGTAGCTTTAATACTGACTGTGGCTTAGAAAATATCAGCCATGAAATTATGAAGAAGTTCTATTTATGTACGTACTAGCACGCAGACCCAAGGCCTCGCTCCGCTCGGCCGCCAGTAACGTTAATCTCAAGGCCTCCCTCCATCGAAATCTATGAATATTTACCTACATTTGTCTTTAAATCTACAAGATTAGTTCAATAATAATAAAGTATGAGTACCTCCTAATTATTTTTAATAATTTGATTCCATGTTTGTCTATCAAAATCATAAACTAAAATTTCTCTACACGATCAATAGCGACTGAAATGTCGAAGATTTCTTCAAAAATTCGCTCATGGGGTCATGCTGCATGACTGGACTTTTTTTTTTCCGCACCTTATCAGAAGGGTCATTAACGGCATTTTGTTCGTGCTTTCGACGTTTAACGCAACGATTTCTGCATTTTCATCTCAAGATTTCGTTTCAAGATATGAGCTTTCGAGATTAATTTTACATGAAGTAAAGATTTGTTCCTTTGTTCCTTTTCATTGGTAAAGTTTGACTTTCTTCATGGCTGAATCTTTTTTGTCAGATGTAGGGGTAAGAGGTCGTTATTTTTTATTTAACGTTATATTTTGAAAATCGTCCGCTTACTGCGAGTTTTAAGCAGTGACTCACTACAAGAGTCACGTTAACTTAACAATAAGAGTTCTCTTTTTATCGGGCTTACGAAAATGCTACGAGAAATCAATGCGAAAAAGGGTAGCATTAATCGTGCTCGCTCTAAGAGCTTGTTTTCGTGTTTACGAGAAATACGAATACGAGAAATACAAAAACTATCCATCATAACGCTTTCTCGTGGTTGTAGATTTGTCTGCGAGACGTTTCTTTCCAATGTAGGTGCGGCCTACCGAGTTGCGATTCCAGGTCTCAGGAAATTTCACGCTAACACCAAAATTTGGTTAACTCGTATTACGATCGGTACTGAAAAATTCGGTGACTCAGGTTCATAAAACGGTTCAGCGTTATATTTCCTATTAGACCCAAAATTTTCGTAGGTACACCAGTGTGGCGGGGGATTCCGTACAGGGTTTCTACAGAAATTATGGGACAAACTCATGGAATCGATTCTAGAGCTCATTTCTGATCGAAAGTTACTCATAGAGATATCTTTTTAAACGCTTTGTATCCAAGTTATTCAATTTTTAATATTTTTTCCGTGTTTTGTACCTTATGACATTAAAAGGGCCTTAACTCCCCCTAGAAGCAACGTAAACTCAAAACTAAAACACCTTTGGAAAGAAGTGTAAAAAGTGAAAGATGGATAGAAATCAAAAGGTAGAGAGATGTAGAGGTTGGTGGTAGTAGTGAGAGAGGGGAGGAGGAAACTATACGTCACACCTAATGTGGCACATAGTAAGCATATAGCACAACAGCTATGGTGCCTTTATGGAGGATTTGGCAACCTCTATACAATCTTAAATGAAGCATCAAACAAAATGGATAAGTCGTAGTTTTATAACGAAACTCGCAAACAAAGAGGCCGAGACGAAAATATGGAGCAGGGGGAGGGGGTAAAAAGTGAAAGAAGGATAGAAACCTAAAGGTAGGGAGAAACAGAGATTGGTGGCAGGAGGGAGAGAGGGGAGGAGGAAACTATACGTCACACCTAATGTGGCACACAGTAAGCATATAGCACAACAGCTATGGTGCCTTTATGGAGGATTTGGCCACCCCTATACAATCTTAAATGACGCATCAAACAATATGGATAAGTCGTAGTTTTATAACGAAACTCGCAAACTAAGAGGCCGAGACGAACATATGGGGCAGGGGGAGGGAGTAAAAAGTGAAAGAAGGATAGAAACCAAATAAGAGAAAAATAGAAGAGAAATAGAGAGAAATAGATATTGGTGGTAGAAGGGAGAGAGGGAGAAAGAAACTATATGTCACACCCAATGTGGCACATAGTTAGCACATAGCACAACAGCTATGGTGCCTTTATGGAGGATTTGACAACCTCTGGGGAATCTCATATCACGTACCGAACCACTCGGATTGGTAGTAGGGTTTTATAACGAAACATGCAAACAAAGAGGGCATGGGAGAGGGGTAGGTGAGTGGAATTGGAAAGAGAAATAATAGAAAGCGAAAGAGTGTGTAGGAGGAACCAAGGGAGAGAGTGAGTGAGAGTGTGAGCGAAATAGTGATAGAATGAGTGAGAGTGAAGGAGAGGGAGAGTTTGTATGTGTGAGTGAGTGAGAGAGTAAGAGATAGAGCTGTATACCTGCCGTACCTACTCGGGTATAGAGGCGTTCGCTGTTTTTTCTCTTCTCAAGGGACGAACACGTTGAAATATTTATATTGTCCTTTGTTTGTGCCTCCAGCCTCACTTCATACGGGAAAAGGAAAGGTCCTGCGATCGCCCTCCTTCTTGTCATAATTCGATTTCGAGGCTCACAAAATCCTCTACGAGGCCAAAGAACCCTTGGAGAGCCGGAATTTCCAAGTGGTGTAATTGAGAGTCACGTGCGACGGTAGACTGGATGTGGTTATCGGGTCGTTCTCCCGAGAACACGATGGTTGTTAAGAAAGTAATGGAAGGAAATAAAATCTCGGGATAACAACCGGACACTATTCCTTCTTCCATGACCGCAGTTGCACTTGTTTATTTACCTCATAAAGATACAATGCATTGAAAACACAGCAATAACTTTTAACTTTAATCATTTTACATAGGGTCAGGGAGGCAAGTGTGTGTACCTGTAATTCATAAATCTGACGTTGCGATGCTACTATTTCCCTCTAACTACAAGTTAAATAATGGTTACAGTTTTATTACATTCCCCAGACATTTCAACGTCAAAAAACGTGTGGATATGATGAATTGATGTTAGTAATTCATTATGAATTGGGAAAAACCTAGTAGCATCCAATCAACGCAGTTGCCCCCTATACAAGTGCGTAGTATAGTGGGGCAAGTGCGTTTTCAACTTTCAACACGAAAAATAATAAAAATAAAATTAACCAATGTTGGTAGATTTTAGGTATAATATAAAATTAATTGTTGATGAAAAATAAAACGCCGCAAAACAGATAATTTTTAGCAGCTCAACATGAATTCCTGAGTTAATAAAATGGTCAATAAACTCATCCACTTGTTGGCTGTCCTCTGACTCGCTGTTGGTGGGGGAATGAGGTTTGCATGAGAGAGAATTTGAAGACTCCAGAGTTTTGCAGAATAAGATAGGGCTGAGGTTTGGGAGAAGCGTGTGGTTGTGCGTGGGGGTTGAGGAAGAGGTTCTGGGTGGAAACTAGGCTTCAAAACCTTGATTTTCTTATTTTTCCTGGTAATTTCATGTGGTTTTTAATGAAACGCACTTGCCCCTTATTTTAAAACGCACTTGCCCCACCGTCAAAAAAAGAGGGGCAAGAACGTTTTATTAATTTACTGCAGCAATTTTTGTAGCCTTGAAGTTATCAAGTGCGCAGTTCATACAGAGACAAAAGGTTAAAAGATTAGCAGTGGAATAAACAGGAAAGGAAAGACAAGAAAACTGTACCTCCCTCAGATTCACACTCTGATATTGGAAGAAGGCTTCGGAGAAAATGGTTCCAGTTATGCACATTTGTTCACACTTCCGCCTGTGGGATGAAGCACTTGGGGCCGGTCGGCTCTTTTCGTGAGCACTCGGGAACGATCGGCATTCGCTTGCCGGTTGCCAACACTACGGCAGCGCTCCGACCGGTAATCTACGGATTTATCCATATAATTATGCTAAGAAAACTCGGCGCTCCGCGCCTCGCCAGGGGGCAAGCCCCCTGGACCCCCGGTTGCCTCTATTTACATACTTCGGACGAAATTATTGAAACACAGAATGTGTTTGCGTTGTCGCGCAACCAAGTGACAACCAAACAAGCGTCATTGTTTACTATTCACTTATAACATCAATTTATATAGTTATAGTATGAAACTACGAAAAAAAATACGAAATAAATTCGTGATAAATCAAGAGCGATTTATCAAGTAAATGTCCTAAAGAGGCTACATACGAAATTACAGCTTCCTAGAGTGTAAAGTATAGAAATTAGCTTTAAAAGCCACTCATCTGATCCGGACCCTGGACATCTTCAAGTAAATGTCCTAAAGAGGCTACATACGAAATTACAGCTTCCTAGAGTGTAAAGCATAGAAATTAGCTTCAAGAGCCACACATCTGATCCGGACCCTGAGCATCGTCAAGTAAATGTCCTAAAGAGGCTACATACGAAATTACAGCTTCCTAGAGTGTAAAGCATAGAAATTAGCTTTAAGAGCCACACATCTGATCCGGACCCTGAGCATCGTCAAGTAAATGTCCTAAAGAGGCTACAAACGAAATTACAGCTTCCTAGAGTGTAAAGTATAGAAATTACCTATTCAAATTATTTAACCTCCGCTTCACAAATCAAACCGTTTTCGTAATACTCAGATCACCTGCTATGAATCAAATCATCGAAACACAAGCTCAATAAAATCATCAGAAATTAACAAGCGGTTGCAATCACGTTCACAATATCAATTATTGAGAATGATCACCTGTGTGTAAACAATTATTTATATAACCATGCTCATAACTCAGTTTGTTGGACACGCACTTCGCAGTAGTTAACATAATATTGTTGGATAAATCGAGAGCTTTCGAACGAATGGTCAACGAATTTTGTGGGATGAAAAACGACGAAGTACCATTTCCCTAGCAACGACTCGGTTGTACGTGAAAATCATCCGTCACACATTTCGTTACCATCCCGCGTTCCATTTTCGGCTAGTTAGTCCATGGCTAAAACACATTCTGTGTTAAAATAGATTTATTGGTGAGGAGATTGTGTACCAGTGAAGATTGTGTACCAAATGAAGATTAGTTGGGCATGTAGATCAAAATGATGTGTATAGTTTGGTGGTCTGGATGCTCACAAGCTCGCATCTCAAAAAGACATAACATCAAGTAGTCAATCCCTTAGTAAAAATGCAGATTAGTTGGGCATGTGGATCTGAATGATGTGTATAGTTTGGTGGTCTGTATGCTCGCAAGCTCGCATCTCAAAAAGACATAACATCAAGTAGTCAATTCCTTAGTACAAATGCAGATTAGTGGACATGTAGGCCAAAATAAAGTGTATAGTTTGGTGGTCTGGATGTTCCCAAGCTCGCATCTCAAAAAGACATAACATCAAGTAGTCAATCCCTTAGTGAAAATTCAAATTAGTTGGACATGTAGGTCAGAATGACGTTTGAGAAGTATTTTTCGGGAGTTTTACGAGCAAAAAAAAAAGACCTATAATAACAGGACTTGAACCCACGACCTTCATTTCACGAGACTGTTAACATAACCTATGAGCTACGATTCATCTATCGAGTTGAGATGCAATCACAGTACTTGACCATTCCGAGTTCCAAGTGCTTCATCTCCCAGACGGAAATTTTGTTCACTGAGGAGGTTGACGTTTTTATCAGGTGATAATAAACACCTGTTCTATCATTTGATAAGAAACTTATTAAAATCGAATGTCCTCGTAGCGAAATAAAACGAAGAGACGCACTTGCCCCGCCTGACCCTATTTCTTCGAGTCCACCAAGGTGACAAAAATACTAATGTCAATTTTTGAAAATTGATAGACAAAATCAAAATTTCCACACATACTTAACATTTTAGACCCTTCTGCATAAATTTGGTATCGTGTCCGTCCGTCAGTTATTCCGAAAATCCTATAGTAAAGGCCCGTTTACACGAGCGATTTTTTCCGGCAATAATTGCAGAAAAAAGTATTGCACAACTATTTCAAAAAAGTTGGACAACTATTCTCTCCTCGAAAAAATTGCCGAAGATTGCACGCAATTAATTGACGGGAGTTGTACAACATTTCAGGCCCACGAGCCCTCTCGGCAACTGTTGCATCGTGTTGAAATGAAGTCCAAGGGGTTTGGAAAATTATTGCACTATTGCAGCAATTTTTCGGCCTTGGGTCGGGAGAGGGAACGAAACAGCCAATCACATTGAGAGTTTATTTGTGCAGTATGGCCTTATGAGCAAATATTGACGTGAAACTGCACTGATGGGGTGCAGCATTGCCTCACGAGAGAATTTTAACGTAGGAAAGAAAGGAGTTTATTTGTGCAGCATGGCCTTATGAGCAAATATTGACGTGAAACTGCACTGATGGGGTGCAGCATGGCCTTATGAGCGAATACTGACGTGAAACTGCACTGATGGGGTGCAGCAGTGCCTCATGAGAGAATTTTAACATAGGGAAGATAGGAGTTTATATGTGCAGCATGGCCTTATGAGGAAATATTGACATGAAAGAATTTCAGAGGTGAGAGCCAAACCACATTCTCTCTGGCTCAGAAACTGGCGCTGCCAAATTCCCCACTTTTTCCTTTGGTTGGCAGCAGCAGCGACGACGACCACAGCAGCAGCGACGACCACCTCTTCACCGTCCATGACGCGAACTGTTGTCGCCCGTGTAAACGAAAAAATTGAGCAATTTCTATTGCTCAACTTTTTGGTGCAACACAGTGCAATTAATTCCTTGCAACATCTTGACGCAACACGAGGCAATTTTATTGCTTCGTGTTGTGTACAACTTTTCTAGTGCAATTTTTTTGGAGTTGCGCAACTTTTGTTGCTCGTGTAATCGGCCCTTAACAACCTTAATTTCTACTGCTTCCATCAGATTTTAATGAAATTTTCAAATTAGGCTGTCTGTTCAAGGATTGAACTCTGTGAACGGTCCCCCAACTGTTTCATGACTGACAAATCTCACATTACTCTGCGCATGCGCAAACGTCAAAATATCATTAATCATTAATCATCATTTTCTCGTTTTTTAATTGACCATTTCTGACATTTTACGCTTCTTCTTGATTTAATATTTCCCACTATGGAATTTCATGATTGATGAAACATTTCAATGATCTACTCATTCATGTTAGGATACGAGGAAGCTATACACTAAACTCAAATTCAGATCGGGAATTCTTATTTTAGAATTCTTAAAATAAAATAAGGTAAAATTAACATTAAAAACGCAAACACACTCTGTGTTGTTTTTTTTTTTTTTTTAATTTCATACGGAGTATGGAAAAAGAATCAACCGGGGGGTGTTGGGGGGCCGACCCCCCACCGAGGCGCGAAGCGCCGAGTTTCTCGGTATATTTCCGAAAAAAACACGTGTTTCAGTAGTTGAAAAATCGCTAAAAATCAGTCATCACACTTCCGAAGCTGATGTTGGTCTCATTCGACGCAGAAATAGTCCAAGTAATAGCACCATTTTTTCTAGGTCGCCAAGCGGTGTAATTTGTACATAGAGTTTCAAAAACTGTTGAAAAATCTGTGAAACCCACGTTTTGGCAGTTTTTAGGCAAAAGGCACGTAGACATTTCGGACCCATCGCAAATTTCAATACGGTATAACATAATATATTTTTATTTAGTGGTTTAAACCGTACCTCAACTAGAAGGGTCAGTAGCGGCACTGAACAAGCTGTCCAAAGGGACACTGCAAGTGGCACGGTTCTAAGGGGAGCCATGTTGCCATCCTTGACTAAAAAGGAGCGCCATCATGGACTCCACTAGCTAATCAGAGTGAAAAAATTAGGGGTACAGTGATGACCGCTGTTTAGCCCCTCAAGTGGATAATAAAATTCAAAAATAAAATAATGCAACTAAGATTAAATGTAAAATGGGTTAATAACATAGTAAGTAACATAGGCTAATTAACATAGGCTAGTAACTTAATACATTATGAGAGTTTACGAAAATTCGTTCATACCATCGTTCGGAATGACTGGAACTTTCAGTTTTAGATCTCAAACTAATTGGGGGTTTTTCTTGGGTACTTAACCTATTCTACTCATCGTGACGCAAACCCATCACAAACCTAACAGACGACGTTCGTCCCAGTCGCTCCTGTAAACATGTTTTCTGCTCTTTCATTATCAGATTCGCCTTTTGAAAACGCGACCCCATCTTGGAACATGATCCAGAACCAGATCATGTGCCAGAACCCTTGGAATCATTTACTCATTCATGTTGGGATACGATGAAGCTATAAACCAAACCCAAATTAGCAGACTTTTTTTTTTTTCTTAGTAATTTTCTTAGTAAGACACCAACTCGACTGAGAATTGTGATAAAAACGCTGCAAATTATTTCACAAAGGTTTATTATTTTTTCAATTGAGTATGATCGTAGTTTTAGTTGGCTTGTGTACGTCATAAGGCCCGTCCAGACTCCTCGGCGTGTCCTATTTCGAGTTGCCACAACCTATACTTCTATAATTATATACGCATGTTTATATTTCTCGATTTGAGCTCCTATCTATTCAAATAGTTATTGCCTTAATAATATCATTGTCTAAGTACGTACGAAAAGTCGAGAGGATATGTTATTGAATATGCGTAGGAAAAGCTTTGGTATTAACACACAAATATATGACCTAGGAAAAAACATATATTCAAGCCTCGAAGGAACGCTGTACCCACCTCATGGTGTCGCGGCGCCTCCTCTCACTCCACCCCCCACTCACCCCCCTCACCACCCACCGTGACCCCCTGCCAAGCGTGCCAGGCGTGCGTCTAACACGTCCTAAAAGACACTTTTTCGTCCGTTTTTGGCCTATAGCATCTATGCGAGTAAAGCGATCGGGATGGTTAAACGTTAGGACCAACTAGACCCCAAATGGAGTCTATGTGCGAAAGAACAGGTTTTTTAAGTCAATTCTTAGGCCTTTTATGGCCCGGACGGCGGACGGCGAACGGCGGACGGACATTTCAAATTTGGATTCTACGCACCTTGAAACGTAAAGTGACAAAGTTTGAGGGGGGGTTATAAAATTTTTTTGCTACACGATCACATAGGCTTATTATTGGAAATAATAAACCAAAATGCCTTCTTCCACCAAAAATTCAAGCATCCCAAAAGTAAGGGCGAGTTCGTTGGGCAGCACTGTTTGAGAACAATGAGTTCATCAAATTTCAAAAAATAATGAGAAAAATCATTGAAAATAGTTTCAAAAACTGCTAAAAATCATTCAATTTATATTTTTGGCTGAATTTTAATTAACAAAAAAATCGATCAACAAAGAACTAGAACATTTAAAAATTTATGCACAAAATTTGGCTGAAAATATACCAAATTTCATTATTATTGGCTGAAAAATCGATAAAAACTGCCAAAAATAGCTGAAAATCCCAAATCTTTTTGGAATTGCAGATTATTATTTAGAACGAATTTTTACAATAAAATCGACAAAGTTCTTTGCAATCAAAGTACTCAAATTCCAAAACAATGTAACATAATATGATAGTTTACGAGAATTCGTTCATACGATCATGCTGAATGACGGGAACTTTCAGTTTTAGATATCTCAAACTAGGTAATTTTTTTTTTTTTTTAATTCATTTACTGTACAGTTTGTACATGTACGAGAACTATAATGAAATAGGAATGGTGTATAGGTATATATCGAAACTTCGTCTGCCTTGTTCGGAAATCTTTTTTTTTTTCTCTCTCTCCCTCTCTCTCTTTGTCTTGCTTATGGTGCTGTATGTTCTGAAAAATTTCTAATGAGTTGCTTGTTACTGTATGTATCAAAATTGTTACTTTCTGTGTTTGATGTTATCCCTTTGTTATAGTTTGCCGTGATCTTGTTGTCAAATGTTTCTTATTTCCTGTGCATTTTTACCGCGTGGAGAGGTTTTCTTTGGGTAACCTATTCTACTCACCGTGACGCAAACCCATCACAAACCTAACAGACGACGTTCGTCCCAGTCGCTCCTGTAAACATGTTTTCTGCTCTTTCATTATCAGATTCGCCTTTTGAAAAAGCGACCCCATCTCGGAACATGATCCAGAACCAGATCATGTGCCAGAACCCTTGGAATCATTTACTCTTTCATGTTGGGATACGATGAAGCTATAAACCAAACCCAAATTAGCAGACCTTTTTTTCTGTTTTTGTTTTCTAGTAAGATACCTACTCTACTTAGAATTGTGATAAAAAATGCCTTCTTCCACCAAAAAGTCAAGCATCCCAAAAGAAAGGGCGAGTTCTTTGGGCAGCACTGTTTGAGAACAATGCGTTCATCAAATTTCAAAAAATGTTGATAAAATCATTGAAAATAGTTTTAAAAACTGCTAAAAATCATTCAATTTATGTTTTTTTCAGAATTTTAATTAACAAATAAATCTATCAACAAAGAACTAGAACATTTAAAAATTTATGCACAAAATTTGGCTGAAAATATACCGAATTTCATTATTATTGGCTGAAAAATCGATAAAAACTGCCAAAAATAGCTGAAAATCCCAAATCTTTTTTGAATTGCAGATTATTATTTAGAACGAATTTTTGCAATAAAATCGACAAAGTTCTTTGCATTCAAAGTACCCAAATTTCAAAACAATGTAACATAATATGATAGTTTACGAGAATTCGTCCATACGATCATGCTGAATGACGGGAACTTTCAGTTTCAGATATCTCAAACTAATCGGTTTTTTTATTTTTTTATTTTATTTTTTTATTCATTTACTGTACAGTTTGTACATGTACGAGAACTATAATGAAATAGGAATGGTGTATAGGTATATCTCAAAATGTCGTCTGCATTGTTCGGAAATCTTTTTTTCTCTCTCTCTCTCTCTCTCTCTCTCTCTCTCTCTGTATTGCTTATGGTGCTGTATGTTCTGAAAAATTTCTAATGAGTTGCTTGTTACTGTCTGTATCAAAAAATTGTTACTTTCTGTGTTTGATGTTATCCCTTTGTTATAGTTTGCCGTGATCTTGTTGTCAAATGTTATCCTCTGTTTCTTATTTCCTGTGCATTTTTACCGCGTGGAGAGGTTTTCCTTGGGTAACCTATTCTACCCATCTCGTGACGCAAACCCATCACAAACCTAACAGACGACGTTCGTCCCAGTCGCTCCTGTAAACATGTTTTCTGCTCTTTCATTATCAGATTCGCCTTTTGAAAACGCGACCCCCTTCCGCCCGTCAACACCTCGTAAATCAGGGGATATCGGCGACCCGTCGTAAATTAACTGAGGAACGTTCCGGGATGGAATGTACGTGTCCTCGAGGGGGATCCGACAGCCGGCGTTCCGCTTGTGGTACCGAGCGCTTGAACCGGGTGCTCGAACGGGCTCCTCCTGCCTTGTCATCTCACTAGCTTTCAGATTTGCACCCTTTGGCTCAACCCCATTTTCCCTTCAGTTATGAGCATTTGAGGTGAAGTTCTCCGTCATGATGGTGGGAATAACACCATTACTAACAGCAATGAGATACCCCTGCACGAGTACTAATAACATCAATTTTGGTTTACTATTTAAATTAATGAACCTTTGTAATGGACCAAGAAAACTCAGCCCTTCGGGACTCGCAAGGTGCTCTGCCCCTTGACCCGCTGGGGGGGCCCCAGACCCCCCGGATGTTATTACTTAGAGCCCGTAGCTAAAAGTCGAGAAATATGGAACATGCCTGGCAGAAGTGACCAAGAAACAAAAACCAAAAGCTTCATACGACAAATAGAATCGAAATTAGAACGAATTACCTAGGTAGGTAATTTTCTGTTATGGTGCGCGTCTACAATTACTATAACCAAGATTAACTTCTCAACCAAGTGACAACAAAACAAGCGGCGTTGTTTACTATATCCATTTATAACATAAATAAATATAAAACTACGACATAAATAGAAGAACAAGTACGAAAGAAATGCTTTCCAACGAATGGAGAACGGTTTTTGTCCCATAAACATTGCTAAAGAAGTTTTATTTCACTAGCAACGGCTTGGTTGTACGTTAAAATCATAAAAAATTACTTATTAATCATTATAAATTTGTTATTCTCAGTTACCTGTCTATGGGCATGTACCATGAATTGTCATAATGTCAAGCATAGAGTGAGGTAGGCATGTTCTATAGAATCTCTCTCGAGCTGTTTAAAACGAAAGAAATGCGTGATAAATCGAGAGCTTTCCAACAAATGGAGAACGATTTTGGTCCCATAAACACTAAAGAAGTTTTATTTCCCCAGCAACGGCTTGGTTGTACGTGAAAATCATAAGAAAGACAAAGCAGCTTGAAATGCTTGCATACGAGTCTGCAACACATTGGGACATTTTCATGTGTGTTTTCTTATTGTATTTATTACTAGGCAGATCTCACCCGTGCATCGCACGACGGGGCGTACAAATCAATTAAATGGGCCATAAGGGAAACCGCCCACCCGTGGGTACTTAATTGAATTCGCGATCGTGTTGACTCATTGTTCCGACACCCGTGGGTACTTCATTGAATTCGAGCCAGGCTACATCACCTACCCCCCTGCAGACTCGTATGCAAGCTCTAAGAGCCACTCAGCTGATCCGGACCCTGGGCATCGTCACGTAAATGTGCTAAAGAGACTACATACGAAATTACAGCTTCCTAGAGTGTAAAACATAGAAATTAGCTTCAAAAGCCACTCATCTGATCCGGACCCTGGGCATCGTCAAGTCAATGTCCTAAAGAGGCTACATAAGAAATTACAGCTTCCTAGAGTGTAAAGCATAGAAATTACCTATTAAAATGATTTAACCACCGCTTCACAAATCAAACCGTTCTCGCAATATTTGGATCACCTGCTATGAATCAAATCATCGAAACACCAGCTCAATGAAATCATCAGAATTAACAAGCGGTGGCAATCATGTTCACAATATCATTATTGAGAATGATCACCTGAGTGTACACAATTATTCAAATAACCTTGCTCATAACTCAGCTTGTTGGCCACGCACTTCGCAGTAGTAAACATAATATGGTTGGATAAATCGAGAGCTTTCGAACGAATGGTCATCGAATTTTTTGGGATAAAAAACGACGAAGTACCATTTCCCTAGCAACGACTCGGTTGTAAGCGGAAATCGTCAAAATATTTACGTTACGTTACGTGACAGTTTTTTGTGCAATGTGCCAGGGCAAAGACGTAAAAATGTCAAAAAGACAAAATTTCGTGACAGATCTGCTTAACGTTTTTTGCTAGTCAGTCCAAGCATGTTCCATGCTAAAAAAAATTTTAAGCGCCCTAAAAATTAGTTGGTTTAGGCTTCAAGATGCATAGAATCTAAAAATCGAACCTAAAAAATAACTATATATAACAATGTATATTACCTATTTTTGTATTAGATGATAACCCTAATACGAATTACGAAACGCACTCTATTGCAGAGTACATTATCACAAAATAACTGCATAGATGCAGACATATATAGCGAGGAGAAAATGATGGAATTGAATAAAACGCCCAAAGGTTACCTGTCCTTCTGTATTTAATAAAAGTAGCTGACATTCAAGTAAAGTGGTACATCGGAATTTGAATTCTAGAGTTTAACGCTTTTCATGTATATATATATATATATATATATATATATATATATATATATATATATATATGTATGCATATCTATATATGTGTGTCATTCCAGACGATAACTCTCCTTAGGATTGAGATAAAAATTCCGTTCTTGCGCCAAAAATCAAGCTTTCCAAACAAAAGTATGAGTTCGTTGGCCAACACTTTTTCAGCACATTGAATTGGTCAAATTTCAAAAAATGTTCCAAAAAATCACTAAAAATTACCAAGAACATCTAAAAATCGTTAAATCTATATTTTATCAGAATTTTAGCCAAAAAAGTTTATAACATCCAAAATCAGTTTTGAACCGTAGAATGTGATTTAGAACGAGTTAATTTGTCATAAAATTGGTGGTTAAAAATTTCTTTGCATTCAAAGTGCTCAAATTTCAAGACAAAGTTACATACTGTAGTACGATTATCTACGAAAATTCGCTCATACGATCATGCTGCATGATTGGAACTTTTTCTTTAGATATTCGATTAACAAAAACGACCCAACCGTGTATTCAAATACAGGTAATTAATCAATTTAACAGTAGTATTACAAACGTAACGATTTTCAGAGAATGATTTGACGTGGGTCGCAATAGTTGGTCAACAACTTCGTGTGTTTCAAACCTCGAGTAATTGCCCCAGCGTGGAGCGCTTGAAGGCATGTACTAGCGGCGAACGAGTGTTTACTTAGACACCCACAGTGCATATTCGCTTCATTCAGAGGTCAGTTGCTGTTGGACGAACCTATCATCGTCTAGGTGGGTAGTTTATAAAGGGTTTAGATTGACCAACGGACCAATTAACGTTGTTGGGTTAGAACGTGGTTTATCTAGGAGGTGAAGTAACTGCCTAACGTTAGTAGGAGGCGCTTTGGAGTTCTGTAAAATACGATGGTCAGCGTTTATTTGGGTCATTCTCATTTCATTTGCCGCTTTCATGTCCCCGACGACGAATTCTCACAATTCTTGACCAAAACTAGCGATTTTGGGGGAAAAGGGTAGTATAAGTTGGGAGATCAACGAAGTAATAATTTGACTATCCAAAATCCCCTTTAACCAATAACACAGTGATGACGAATGAAACCTGAAATCCTGGAAACTCATGAGTGTTACTGTCCCCTACTACCTAACACCTAAGTAGAAGTTAGGTAGTTACGAAACAATGACAATCTATAACTGGCCAGGGTCACTAGCTGCAGTAAGTTGGTACCTCTTTATTTACAGTAAGGATTTACATTTTAAAGATTTTTCCCAACCCGTGAAAAACTAGTTTTTCAGTCAGTCCCCCATATCTCTTCTCAATTGGACTCAGGAGTGTTATCATTTTTGCGATCAAGAAAGCCGATGGAAAATGGTGGGGAACAGTCAGATGTGAAGGTTATATTTTGTCCAGTTGAAGATGTGAGACAGTAGTGGAGTGCTTGGAGTTGCAGCAGTTTTTACAGCGAAAGAAGCCTAATAACATGTTGAGTATTTTTATTTTAAATCATGAGCGTTACTAATTACAAGTGTTGTTAGTGCTTAAACAAAATAATCCGATATCAACAACCATACTGCTTGGTGACAGGTTTCAAACAGTAGCCATCCCCGAGTTTTGTCACTTCATCATCCCGTGTGACGCCATTTTTACTGGAAATTCTCATGAGTGTTACCTCTCAGGAGTGTGACCAAGGATGGGTAACACTCCTGATATTACGGTACCTACAATAATAGGGTAACACTCCTGAAATTTAAGCTCAATTACACTGCCTTCAACATGAATTCCGTAAAATCTGAATATTAAGTTTGAACGTGTATCTTTTGTACTTACTTGAGCAACGTCAACAATTTTGCCTACGTCATCCATTTTACAGAAATCTATTTTCGAAATCCCGTAACACTCATGAGTTGGATATCATGTTTTTAATACAAAAAAATATACCTATAAAATACATCAATGAAAAACTCACTGTTCATCTATGGAACACAAATCTGCAATGTACAATGAGTTGTATTTGCCGATCTAACCTCATTTTCGAGCACTTTAATTTTTCACATCACTGAAGTTCTCAGACGACCCAAAGCGGCAAATGAAATGAGAATGACCCATTTGGCATATATAGTTACAATAATTAAGTTTGTAACATTTTAAAATTACTTTTAAAAATAAAACCGCCAGTTTAAAATAATTTGAAATTACAATTTAGTTAAATATTTATACATAAGGTAAAAAAAAATAGTTAATAAAATCAAATTTGAAAAAATGAATAATATTGGGACAAAAAATAAATACAAAATGGGTACAAAAAATTGGTACAAAATGTTTCAATATTAATTTACAATTATACCTACAGTGGACATGAGTAATATTCAAGGAACAAGGTGGCGCTCAACAAGTGTACAAAAGGGGAGCAAGAGGGAGCAAAATGGGGGAGGGAGATCCAAAAGCGAGCACCAGAAATTCTGAGAGAATTTCCCATGGAAATAGTGTTGTGAGGAATTATATTTAATGCGAAACGCTGCAAATGATTTCACAAAGGTTTATTATTTTTTCAATTGAGTTTGATCGTAGTTTTAGTTGGCTTGCGTCCTATTTCGAGTTGCCACAACCTATGCTTCTATAATTATATACGCATGTTTATATTTCTCGATTTGAGCTCCTATCTATTCAAATAGTTATTGCCTTAATAATATCATTAACTAAGTACTTACGAAAAGTCGAGAGGATATGTTATTAATAAATATGCGTAGGAAAAGCATTGGTATTAACACACAAATATGACCTACAAAAAAACATATATTCATTCCTCGAAGGAACGCTGCACCCACCTCATGGTGCCGCGGTGTATTATATGGGTATAACACGTATGATGGATATTTATATCCATCTGCTACGCCCCTGTGCTACGCCCCTGGTCACTCCAGCCACCACAAGGTGCCGCGGCGCCTCCTCTCACTCCACCCCCCGCTCACCAGCCTCACCACCCACCGTGACCCCCCGCCAAGCGTGCCAGGCGTGCTTCTAACACGTCTAACACTCAAAGCTTCGAAAAAGACACTTTTTCGCCCGTTTTGGCCCATAGCATCTATAAAGCTGTAAAGCGATCGGGATGGTTAAACGTTAGGACCAACTAGACCCCAAATGGAGTCTATGTGCGAAAGAACGGGTTTTTTAAGTCAATTCTTAGGCCTTTTATGGCCCGTACGGCGGACGGCGGACGGACATTTCAAATTTGGATTCTACGCACCTTGAAACGTAAAGTGACAAAGTTTGAGGGGGGGTTATAAACATTTTTTGCTACACGATCACATAGGCTTATTACTGGAAATAATAAACCAAAAATTGCAAGCCCGTTTCTGGAGCCATTTGAACTTCTTAATTTCGACCAGTGATATGCAATAAATGATGATGACGTACCCGCTTGTTTGAGAAAGGTGGAATTTTGATGACCTCCTCCCGAAATTTGGTTTAAAATGTCTAAAAAAATGACCCCTGAATTTTTTCAGATTTTTTGCATAGCAAAAATCTACGCCGGTAGCACACTTTTGGTTTTTAAATACGCTTTTTTGCCAATGTCAGACTTTTGAGTATAACTTTTACGAACTTCTTTGTAAAATTGTGAAACTTCGTACACTTACGTTTTGGGGATCGCTGAACTCGAATGTGCAGTCAAAACAAGTCAACAGCAATAACTTTTGATATTTTGGAATCTCAAAATCGTCAAAATCATATCAAAAAACCATTCATTGTAAAATTATGAAAATTCGTATTTTTACGTATTTCTGATAGAATTTTGATTTTTTGAAAGCAAATTCGAGTTCAGCGACTCAAAAAACATAAGAATACGAATTTTCATAAGTGTACCTACAATGAATTTTGAAAAATTGTCTTTTTTTGAAATGATTTTGACGATTTTGAGATTCCTAACCATCAAAAGTTGTTTCTGTCGACTTGTTTTGACTGCTTGTTCGAGTTCAGCGACTCAAAAAACATAAGAATACAAATTTTCATAATTTTACAATGAAGTTTGAAAAATTGTCATTTTTTGGCATGATTTTGAGATTTTAAACTTCAAAAGTTGTTCCTGTTGACTTGTTTTGACTGCATATTCGAGTCCAGCGACCCCAAAAACGTAGGTATACGAAGTTTCACAATTAAGTTAATTACAAAGAAGTTTGCAAAAGTGACCTATACCTATTCAAAAGTCTGACATCGGCAAAAAAAGCGTATTTCATAAACCAAAATCGAGCTACCGGCGTAGGTTTTGTTATGCAAAAAAATCTGAAAAAAGTCAGGGGTCAAAAATTGTAAACCAAATTTTTGGTGGAGGTCATCAAAATTACACTTTTCTCAAAATAGCGGGCACCCTACTGCCTATAAGTATATACTTCCACTTTCACCGTTTTACAATACAAGATCGAACTACCGACCAGAATCCCCAAGCCTGAGAAATCAATCGAAGATGAATTTTTCTTGTACCTTTTGGTTTATTATTTCCAATAATAAGCCTATGTGATCGTGTAGCAAAAAATTTTTATAACCCCCCCTCAAACTTTGTCACTTTACGTTTCAAGGTACGTAGAATCCAAATTTGAAATGTCCGTCCGCCGTCCGCCGTTCGCCGTCCGGGCCATAAAAGGCCTAAGAATTGACTTAAAAAACCCGTTCTTTCGCACATAGACTCCATTTGGGGTCCAGTTGGTCCTAACGTTTAACCATCCCGATCGCTTTACTCGCATAGATGCTATGGGCCAAAAACGGGCAAAAACGTGTCTTTTTCGACGCGAGCACGCCTGGCACGCTTGGCAGGGGGTCACGGTGGGTGGCGAGGGGGGGGGGGGGGTGAGCGGGGGGGGGGGGGGGGTGAAGTGAGAGGAGGCGCCGGCGCCGCGGCTTGTGGTGGGTACGGCGCCGGCGTTCGTTCGAGGCATGAGTATGTTTTTTTCAAGGTCATATTTGTGTGTTAATACCAAAGCTTTTCCTACGCATATTTAATAACATATCCTCTCGACTTTTCGTACGTACTTAGATAATGATATTATTAAGGCAATAACTATTTGAATAGATAGGAGCTCAAATCGAGAAATATAAACATGCGTATATAATTATAGAAGTATAGGTTGTGGCAACTCGAAGTAGGACACGCCGAGGAGTCTGGACGGGCCTTATGACGTACGCAAGCCAACTAAAACTACGATCATACTCAATTGAAAAAATAATAAACCTTTGTGAAATAATTTGCAGCGTTTTTCGTTTTCAGTATGAAGTTGTATTGAAAAAAAGTTTTCTAAGTTGATTTAAAAAAAACCTACTAAGTTTCGTCATTTTTGGCTCAATTCATATGATGAACACCCAAGTCTTGTTGAAATATGCGTACGGTTAAAATACGGTATGTTTTAGGATGGAAGTACGAGAATGTACGGTAATTCGGGAAAGATTGGTACGGTAATGGGTGACCATGAGTTGGCAACCCTGCACACAAGGCATTTTCCTCTGGTTGCTATATTGACAAATCCTTGAGCTCGTTGTGAAGAGTTGACAGTTGGAATACCAGTAATTTGAACTCGAAGTGGTCAATCCAATCACTGTTATTTATTGGTTTGTGACTTGAATTCTTGATCAAATACCTTTTTCCCGCAGGTTTGCTGTACTGGGTTTATTGATTGAATCAACAGTTAACATTATTTACAGTGTCATTATACCCCCGCCTCACTAACGACCCGTGCTCTTGAATTACTTATTAAGGTTGGGACTATTAAATTCCACGATGATGAATCACCGTCGTCAACAAAATTATTAATGAATTTCCGAGAGCCGAGTTTGGATTCTCCTGTGCCGCCTTCTTTGGGCTAACCTTCCAGCTCAACATTTATTAGTAAAACAGCGTCTCCTGGAAATGACAACAAACTGAAAAAGTGTTCGGGAGTCGTTTGAATTTCTTCAAAGGAATGCTTTCAATCTTTCCTCGAAAAATGTTATTGACGACGTTGAGTGAAGTTTACTCTTTTGACAACTTGCAAAATGACAATCTTGTCTTCTTGGAATTATATTGTTAGTGACCTGCTAAAACTTGAAATGAGCAGTAGGGTAACCTGTTGTACCCAGGGCCACTTTTTCTTCAAATCGTAATTTGAGTATCAAAGTACCCTCATTTCATACTATTTTTACAATTTATCGTTGGAGCGACTCCTTAGTAACAATTCTCATTGGCTTAATCATTCATCAAGACGCAATTTATTGTACAGCAGCATGTTTTTTAAAAAATGGGAAAGTGGCCCTGGGTACAACACCCCGTTGTACTCAGGGCCAGAGGGTGTTGTACCCAGGGCCACCACAGTTGATCATTAAAATTAGAAGAAAATGCGCCAATAACTCAAATAGCCGCTTTATTTATACCTTAAATGACAAATTTAACATCAAATTGATTATATTATACAAGATCTTTCTTAAATTTTAAGATTTCTTGGCATAACTTTGCAGGTCCTACATCAAAATCACAATGGTATTTAAAACTCAGCCTGACTTAAAGACGAATAGATGGTTTATAGAAAACCATAAAATCGAAAACTTAGGACTATCAATTGGTCAAAATCACATCCTAACACGATCGAAATCCAAGATCTTATTAATCACAACTTAGAGACAACTAGAATATGCTAAATCATACAAAGGCATAATAAATTTGAGATCGTAGGGAATCCTCAAATTAATGTCCTATGTTACTAGTTCAAAATCACATGAAATCAAAGCTTGACTTGGGAACGACAAGAAAAGGACTACAAAGAAATTTTAGAGAGCTAAAAAGCTCAGTACCTAGTTAAGATAACCAGAGAGACTACTATATCGTAGAATTGCTCTCCAGTTATAGTTTCATAACTTCTATGGTTTAGATATTATATTCAATAATGAACCGTTGTAATCAAACAAAATATGGCGATAAATTGTGGACTGCTCTTGGAATGGGGGGAAAAAAAATATGGTCTATCGAAAAAACGTAAATCACATTACGTTCAAACCTTGGAAGTCGACCGAAAACTTCATTTGCCCCCTTCTTTGAAAAACTGGATCTGGTAGAACCTTAAAAAACCGGAAGATGTTCTTCAGATGCCGAAAAAACTTTTTTGTGGTCACTATAATGATCATAGTTAACTTCTCCATCACCACTTTTGTTTGAATTTTTTGTCACTGTAGAGTAGAACGAGCGATTATTTATGCTTGTTCCCGCTAACACTTCATACACAGCAGGACAGCAGCAATTGTTGTAGCTTCAGAGGGGGGCGGTTTTTTTATGCCCACAGAACTTTGTGGTATCTGAAAAAGATTGATTTACTTAAAGTAATAACTAAATTGACCGAATTCGGTTAATTTTATACCCCTAATCTTAATTTATACAATATTATTTCAGATATTGTACCCAGGGCCGCCACCTCATGTTGTGCCCAGGGCCGGCCCAGGGTACAACGAAAAATCGGCCCTGGGTACAAAGAATTATCAAAAATTAAAAACTTGCATATCTGCTATAATTATTGATTAAATCCTATAAAGCCATTCAGAACTCTTTAGTAAGATGTTAACCATATAGTAGTACCATAGAAACGTGAATATTTTTTCTTACCTTGTTCACTTGCACCTCAAAAACCCTCCAACTTTTTACAGCAGAGCTCGAGAACACCATACAAAAACTTTTGACAGCCCTCACGAGTCAGTACCTGTTATCATGGGTATTTAACATGGAATTTTTACATGTGCCTGGAAAAGGCTATGCAGCATGGTAGACACAACACTGTTATGATCTTTTCTTCTGCTTCAATTTTTGATCGGTCCTGGGTACACCAGGTTACCCTACCTACTAACTTATTCATGAAGAAAAAATAAAAACGCTTCGGCATTTAGAGACAACAAAACGTTTCATATTATCTATGCAAACATGAATGATTAAGGTTTCAGAAAACATAACAGTTCTTTGGTTTTGCCAGTGAGAAAGTATCCAGGTTGAAATGATATAAATAGGGAGTTTTTGCTACGCTGAGACGTAGGAGTGGGAGGAACTACGAATAGATATGGATCATTGCGCACGTTAGTGGTCTATACACGGTGATTCCCTCGCAGATGTAAAAAAAAAATGTGGGTGAAACTACATCAAAAATGGAGTAAAATTCCGCCAACCGCATATTTTTAATCTCAATCCGTACTCGAGATATGATTTTTTAAAGGTTTTTTAAGGAATACCGTGTTTTTTCATTTTAAACTCGGATTTCTCCACTTTGCCTCATTTAATTTTAACTTTCAACCTCATTTTCGGTATCAGCATTAAATTTACTATAAGAATAGTGTACTTGGGTTCTTAAAAAGTACCATCCAAAGGCCCTCAAATCAGCTCAAACGTTGACGATTTTGAAAAAACAATATTTCTGAAAATCTTTAAAACTTTACTACTCTTTTAAAAAGAATCCTGGAAACTGGCAAATCTCATGAAAACTGCTTCATCTAATATGCTCTCCAACGGTATTATCCATTTTACTTTTATTTTGGTATTTAGGGGAGAAAATAATGTTTTAATGTTAAAAAATGTGGGTTTTTCAATGAAATTGTTGGTTTTCTCGAATGATGACCCTCCATGAACCAACGAGTATGGGGTCGGCTTCTATGTATTTTTTCTCGCTGGATCAAATGGAAACTCTTGCAGATCTCTCAACTACGTTATAATCGCGTTTTACACTTTAATTAACTAGTTATTAATCTAATTACCCCATAACACACATACATTTAATCGTAACAAACAAACCAAACATTTGCGATTTTAAGTGTAAAACTCGGTTATAACGGAGTTGGAGAGATCTACAAATGTTACCATTCGATACAGCGTGAAAAAATACATAGAAACCGACCCCATACTCGTAGGTTCATGGAGGGTCATCTTTCGAGAAAACCAACAATTTCATTGAAAAACCCACATTTTTTAACATTAAAACATAATTTTCTCCACTAAATAACAAAATAAAAGTAAACTTGATTATACCGCTGGAAAGAGTATTAGACGAAGCAGTTTTCATGAGATTTGCCAGTTTCCAGGATTCGTTTTGGAAGAGTAGTAAAGTTTTAAAGATTTTCAGAAATATTATTTTTTCAAAATCGTCAATGTTTGAGCTGATGTGAGGGTACTTTTTAAGAACCCAATTACACTATTCTTACAGTAAATGTAATGTTGATTCCGAAAATGTGGTCAAAAGTTAAAATTGAATGAAGTAAAGTGGAGAAATTTGAGTTTAAAAGGGAAAAAACATGGTTTTTCTGAAAAAACCTTTAAAAAATCATATCTCGAGAACGGATTGAGATAAAAATATGCAGTTGGCGGCATTTTACTCCATTTTTGATGTAGTTTCACCCAAATTTTTTTTTGTGCATCTGCGAGGGAATCACCCTGTATTGTTGTACGAATGGAAAAATCCTATCCGGAGCTCAAGGGAAACCGAATATAGCTCCGAATACGCATGTAACCTTCCATGACGATAACATAATATAATGCTGTAATCAATTTTTTGTAGTTCCTATTTCAAGGTGGCATCACATGCGCATTGTAATAGGTATTCGTGATTTTCAAATAAGGTGGTTGGTTTATAGCAGGGATTCCCAAAATGTTTTGTACCGTGCCCCCTTGTGGTAAAATGAAAGCCTCCCACGCCCCCCTTAAGTACATACATAATGAATGGATGTGAAAAAAATACAAGTTTTACACTGAAAACAATTGTTTATTTGCTATTTTATACAAAACAGGATTTGATAACTCGTAGCTTTTATGAAGTAGCCATTCTTTCGAAGCCATACTTGGCAGAAGAATCATTTTTTATTTCAAAAAACTGTTGAAAGTCTGTCAATATATGTTCGTCGGCAGTGTTAGGGAAGTATTTCCCGAATTCATCAGTGAGCGTCCCCAAATGGTTTGACACTTGTTTTGACAAGTTTTATCCTTCAAAAACCTCCTTGAAGCGTGTTTCTCACATAACTAATGAATAGATGTGAAAAAAATGCAATTTTTACACTGAAAACAATTGTTTATTTGCTATTTTATACAAAAAAGGTTTTGATAACACGTAGCTTTTATGAAGTAGCCATTTTTTCGAAGTCATACTTGGCAGAAGAATAATTTTTTATTTCAAAAAATTCTTCTTGCAAGGCTTCTGGAACATGTTCAACGTTGACATGGAAAGGATCTGTTGAAAGCCTGTAAATATATGTTCGTCAGCAATGTTAGGGAAGTATTTCCCGAATTCATCAGTGACCGTCTCCAAATGGTTTGACACTTGTTTTGACAAGTTTTATCCTTAAAAAACCTCCTTGAAGCGTGTTTATTCTAAGATTGATACTAGCTTTGGTAAATTTGAAAAGTTGCAGGGGTTTGCTGATACTTTCCGTCTCCAAAGTTGTAGTTTCTCAACATACGTCTTGATGTCATCACGATGAGTTATGATATTTGAGTCTCCATCTGCAGTTTTAAGTTAAGGCTGTTTACGAATCAAGGAAGTCTGACAAATATGCCAACATTACTTGAGAACTAGGTTTGCTGAAGTTCATGCTTAGCTCATTTTGCTTCTGGTTTTCCAAGAACGAAGTTACTTCATCTCGGAGCTCAAATACTCTTGCCAACATGTTTCCTTTTGAGAGCCAGCGTACTTCTGTGTGAAATAGCAGTGTTTTGTGGTCAGTTCCTAAATCTTCACAAAGAATTTTAAACAGTCGGGTATTTAGTGCACTGTTTTTTATGTAGTTCACTATTTTATACATAATTTTAAGACGGCATTGAGGTCGTTTGGAAGCGTTTTGGCTGCCGAAGCTTATCGTTGTATAAAGCGTCACATCAGCGTTATTTTCTCTGACTAGCTGCACCAAGCCTGAGCGACAACCAAGCATTGAAGGGGTGCTATCAGTGCCCATTAGTTTTTGCCATAAGAGTCCATGATTGTCAAAAAAATCAGACACGGCTTTCATCACATCAACAGCTTTTGTAGTGGTCTCCAGCTCTGTAGAAAAGAGTAGCTCGTCTTTTATTGATTAATTTTCAACATATCTAACATATACAACTAACTGAGAACGTTGAGCAACGTCTGTACTCTCGCATAGCTGGATGGCAAAAAATGGTGATAGTTTTATTCCATCGACAACCTGGTTCTTTAAAGAGATGAGTCGATACCAAAATTTATCGATTCCTGATACCGATACCGATACCTAAAAAATCGATTCCAGATTCTCGATACCGATACCATCGGCGCATAATACCTAACTTACCTGTAGGTGAAAAACAAAAATTCCTCTTGAACTAGTAATATATTCAATTTTTTTTTTTTTTTTTTTTTTTTGTACAACATATAACTTATACTTACAAAAAATGTATCCCAATATATTTGCAAATGAGGTAATTTTTAAATAAAAACAAAACATGGATAATAAAACTTTTATTCTCCATCTGTTCTACTTAAGGTTTTTGTTTAAAAAGACTAATTAGCTAATATATTTTCCATCTCTATTTATTGTCATTAGGAGTTCTTGTTCCAATGAAGCTTTAATGCTTTAGTTACTTATTAAAATTAAATAAATTTTAAAGATTAATTCTTATTACAAATTCTAAATTTCTGATTAAATTTTCATTCAAGGCTTTAGTTAATTTGATTTGTGCATATACAAAATTTGATATTTTTTTGTTATCTATCAAGCATCAATTAATAGGCAACTTTTATTGCCTAGGATTGATTTCTTTCTGAATAAAACAAGTTAAGCAGACTGACTTGGTTTTTTAGTTTTTCGTCGGTAACTGTAAGGTATTTCCAAATAAGACTGGCTCTAGGCTTTTATACTTGGAAAACATAGCTTTGTCTAATGCTTCTGTTGTCACAAACAAAATAACACAAGCCTACTTGTAAACAAAGTTATAATTGTAAGTAGTGTTTTGGACAATTCATGTTTCGCAACTGCTAACTTCACACAACGGTTGCACGGTACAACCATCTTCGTTGTTAGATGGTTGCAATAGTACCTTGGCTCGATGTTGCCCCAAAGAATGGTCGTGGTCTCACGCCCCCCCCTAACCCGTCTTCACGCCCCCCAGTTTGGGAATCCACGGTTTATAGGATTCATACTAACTTAAATTATGCTGATACCTCATAGTGGATTCTAAAACTTCAACATCTACCGTCAGTCCAATTTCGTTCGAGGGTATTCGGGTATGGCCCATATTCTCGTGACGTCACGCCTGGAGTAGGTTCGCGTTTCAGCCAAAGTCGGCCATGATACCGCCCTACGTCAATGAATCGCTACTCAACCAACCTATTTCTCACAAGAAGTCTGCATTCTCACGTCAACATAATTCGTGGTTATACTTAAGGCCATTTTTTAACAGTTTTGTTTTGAAAAAGTATAATATTGTAGCAACACAAAGTTTCAATTCGACTAAATGTTATAATAATCATGCCTGCCAGCGCAATAATTGATTGTAGATTGCTGTCAACAATACCAATCTAACGTGAACGAGTTTTTATTTGGACTAGGAGCCTACTAACTATAGTAGTTAATCAGTGTCAGAAAACTAAAGAACTTCATTCGTTTAGGCTTTGAGAATAATTAACCTGAAAAATAGTAAAGAAAAGATTATTGAAAATTCCTCAGGTGTCTGTACCTAGCCATTGCTCAAGTAGTTTCATCAGCGTTTATTCATATTATAAGTTCGTAGTACTATGCTTAACTAAGGAAGCTTTACTTGTTATATTGAATGAATAAAAGGAGAGATTTGATAGTTTGTCAAAATAAACAAGGCAGGTTGTTGCTACACCAAGAAACGAAACTGATCAATGAAGTAGCTACATGAACAAGTAATAATATACGGAAAGGATGTAGGTATACCTTCCCTCTAGGTACTTATCTTTCCACATGTGGTAGGTACTTACTATTCCCGCCTAACAGAGCTCTCATAACACATCCTTTCACAAGACCACTTTCACAGTACTCTAAAGATTTTTAGTTTCAATTGATTCAAAGAACAGTTCTAAAACTAGATAGGTAATCCACACCATCATGATCCAGGCTGATGTCTGGATCATCTAGAACACTTGTATGTCAACTCCCCAACACATATTTCATATGGATCTCTACCCCACAGATTAAATCTTGCATTCGTAGCGTTTGAGGTCAACACCTGATAATAACTTGATGTAATTTGCGTAATATTTATCACCTTGCATATTACAAATAATGAAAATATTGACTCGGAACTAGGTGAGACTATGTTATGCTGTTGTCCAGCTGCGACTACAAATGGGGCATTTTCGCATATGTTTACTCTTCACCATGACAACAAGGTGAAATAACTTCGATTTCGCTTGCCTCGATCTAAGGATGCGCTAGTGTCGAAGTCTCGAGAATATCACCCATAAATCTCAGGATGTCAGCCCACTAATTTTGTTGAAATAGGTAACCATTGCACCTGCCGAACCTGAAATTGGTTGTTATAGATATAGACGAAGCTCCGATACTGATAGATCGATTTTGATGAAATGGGTAGGGATTGTGCGACATTACATAGAAAATAGAACGGCTGTCTTTGCCCTTTGTCGTGTATTACCAGATATCCACATCTTCAATAATGAAACGTAATTGGCCAAGGGAAAAAGTGTAAAATATCGTACATATGTCGGGGAAAGGTCGGTCTATAGTGGTTCATCCCGACATAAATCACTATCGATGAGACAAACTAGGTATTTATCCTTTATTTTTACTGCAATACTGGTCTATTTCAAGAAGTACCGCTATTGAACCAAGGAATATCAAGTTTCTTCGTGTTTTTCACTGTTGTACCGGTACATATTTTGCAATGCACCACTATTCGCCCAAAAGATTAGTAGTCGTACTGAGGCAACCTGGTGAATAACTCGCGATGTACCAATATTGTACGAAGGAAAAAATCAAGGTTTGTTGTGTTTTACCGTGTTATAGGTACATCATAAGATTTTTATAATTATAATTATGTTAATCAAAAACAGAAAGGTGGAGAAGCTAATTAGAAGTAGGGCAGTATAGGTAGATGGTATATGCATGACACAGACCAAAAAGAACCGAGAAAATATGAATAGTGTGTCTGTAGTACGCCAACAAAGTCATCAAAAATCTTTAAATGCGATTTCCCAGAATTCATATTTTTGGACTTATACCAGTATCACTCCCAAGGTGCGATATGTAGGTAATGGGTACAGGTAGGTAGGTACATGTTTATAATATAGGTATGTACATCTTGATCGCTGATCATGTTGAAGTTCCCGAACGAGATTCTCCTAACCCAAGGCGAATATCGATGTTGCCTTAACAACTACCTACCCTTCCAAGTTCCCTCCCTCTTTTACTACATAAATTTCCGGTGAAAAGATTAAACCACTGATAAAGTTGTTGCTAATTTGATACTTCTTCGATTAATAAATGAATTCATTACACGCTGGGTAATCTATGACTCGGGCTTAATTATTAAGATTTGGAGTAGTGTTGTGACGTTAGTGTGACTTTTGAATCGTTTCATTCAATCGTACAACGATTTCCTATTCGTAACTGTACGACTCAGTGGTTAGCATCAGGTTTGCTTGCGCTAGAAAAACCTCTTTTCGTACAACGGCTCAGATGGAAAACTGCAGAAACTCCCTAATGTTAGGACAATTTATGTCAATATACAAGCGAATAAAGAATTTTTATGGTTAAATTTCTTTCTCACTACCGAAGGTAGGGAAGCTTTGTGTTCGTGATTGAAATCGAAAAAATGTGTGACCTCCAAAATCAAAATTTCCACTTGCTTTTTGCGTTTCAGAGCTTGCTGATCTCTGGTTCCGTTTCTGTTTGCCTGTCTGTCCGATGTCTGTCCATCTGTGGTACATCCCTGTCACGCCCAAAACTATACCAAGTTTCAGTCTGATTTCGATGAAATTTTCAGGGACTGTGAAGAAGAAGAATAATAATAATATTATCTGTGAAGAAGAATAATAAATTATTTATATTACATTGCTTTTTCCATTTTTCCATATATTTATATAGGTATTTATCTTGTTATTAGTTATTTACCTATTTTTAATGCAACCTACTACACTAGTAATATTTCCCATAATTTACTACGATACATGTTTCTTATCAGAATTAATACCTTCATATATAATACACATTACATTAATTATTACTATTTATCACCTTCAACTATATTGCTTCTTATTATGGTCTACGCTAATACTGCTGCTCATTTCATCGTCGCAAGGGGGTTATCGCTTCTTATTGATATACAGGGTGTCCCATCTAAACGGGCCCATCGGGAAATTACAGCCTTACGGTGCGAGCTATCGAAAAACTGAACTGGACCTTTTTTTATAGTATTTCAACTCAGCTTTACGATGCGGAAGTCCGATTTTTATTTTTCCATGTTTTAGGGTCTCAAATCATTGATTGAAACTTACGGTTTCCTCTTGACCCCCCTTTTTTTTATTGCTTTTTTCGATTCTAGGTCGAATTTGGAACAGAAAATGCCTCGTTGAAATTTTCTTTTCGGGGCTTCGTTTCTGAGTTATTCCACTTTTTGCGGAAGTCCGATTTTTATTTTTCCATGTCTCGAATCATTGATTGAAACTTGCGGTTTCCTCTTGACCCCCCTTTTTTATTGCTTTTTCCGATTTTGGAACAGAAAATGCCTCCATGAAATTTCCTTTTTGGGGCTTCGTTTCTGAGTTATTCCACTTTTTGCGAAATACCTAAAATCACCGATTTCTTTCAGACATTACCAACACATTCTTACTATTTTTGAACAGTTTGAGGGGTTTTTTTTTTTTTTTTTTTTTCAAACGACGATTTGGAAAACTTTTTTTAAATCGTAAGCGGTTCAAGTGTAATGTCATCCCCCTGATGGTGATTGTTGATTATGGACGCTGGGGTCTGATTATAGATAGTTTAATGCTGATTTCAAAAGTGTGGTGAACATCTCAAAAATTGAAGATAAAAATAGTAAGAAAGTGTTGGTAATGTCTAAAAGAAATCGGCGATTTTCTGTATTTCGCAAAAAGTGGAATAACTCAGAAACGAAGCCCCAAAAAGAAAATTTCACGGAGGCATTTTCTGTTCCAAATTCAACCTAGAATCGAAAAAAGCAATAAAAAAGGGGGGTCAAGAGGAAACCGTAAGTTTCAATCAATGATTTGAGACCCTAAAACATGGAAAAATAAAAATGGGACTTCCGCAAAAAGTGGAATAACTCAGAAACGAAGCCCCAAAAAGAAAATTTCATGGAGGCATTTTCTGTTCCAAATTCAACCTAGAATCGAAAAAAGCAATAAAAAAGGGGGGTCAAGAGGAAACCGTAAGTTTCAATCAATGATTTGAGACCCTAAAACATGGAAAAATAAAAATCGGACTTCCGCATCGTGAAGATGCGCAAACGAGAATTTCTCATAACGTCTCTTTTAAAGATTTTTCATCATATGTGAATCCGATTTCGTTCAAACTCGGAGGGTGATTGGGTGTATGTTCCAGGAAAATGCCCTATGAAGTATATCGCAATTGGTGGAGTAATAACCACTGCGCAGGCGCGAAACTAATATCGATTAACACAGTCACAACTCCGAGTCTAATGGAACGAATTCGATGAAATTTTCAGGGATTGTGCGGGATATCTTCTAGAAGGTCCCCTATCACTTCCATTGCCTTCACAAAAATATTAGTCTGTGCGCATGCGCAAACGTCTATTTCTTATAACGTCGACTTATAAATAATTTCGAATCGTACTGTATCCTCCTTCTAATTTTATGAGCTCATATTACAATGTTTGAGGAAGCTCAACTGCCTACCCAACTTGGCAGACGGTTTTATTTGCTCGATAGGGTACATCTGAATGAGGGCTTTCCAAAAAATTGCTATATTATGGGTATCTGACCAGTAAAACGGCCTTTGAAATTAATGTGCACGATGACATCACGGGCCCCCGCCCTCCTGGGTTGGGGGGGGGGGGGGGGCTACTAAGCCACGCGTTATCTTCCTATCCATTTATTGGCTAAAATAAACGGTATTTTGAACTGAAAATTGTTACTAGGGGGTGTAAAGTGCAACGAATCAAAATATGAGCTCAAAAGTGTAAAATTCCTACAGAAGAAAGTTCCTCATTACGATTTATTGAAGAAACTTATAAACAAAAGCAGAAATGGTAGTATTAGGGTCGCTTTCAGTAATGTCTTATAACGACGTTTAGCCAAACTCCATTAAAAATAATTTCGCATCTTTCAACAACCCAAAACGCGTTTGGAACAACGGAGATTCCTTAACGGAGTTTAGGACAAACTGTCCATGAAAAAGTTCGACATTTTGAAGCCGGGACAATAAATCCGCCTCAACAACACAACCACCATCCACCTGCTTTCGTCCGGCTTCTGTTTCGATCCACCTCTTATTTTCCGGCTAAATGGTTGGTTTCTAAATAACCAAATAATAACATACCTATTTCGGACATTTATGGAAAAAATTGGGAAGTTTTGAATCATTTCTGATCAATATCGTTGGGACTCTAATAAAGGCATACTATTCATCACCCTATCATAATGTGCCACAACCATAATCATCACATAATGTAGGTACATAATTTTCCTTTTATCCTTGTGCTTGGCTACCGGTAGTGTATGCAATGAGGACGTTTCTACCTCAATCTAGAGCTCATTGTGTTGTTCTATTATACAACGTTTAGTAATAATTAATTTTGATAATATTAATGAGCAACGAGATTTGTTACTCAATATATTAAGTGACAAAATGACCGGAATCGCAATATGAGGAGCGGACATGTTGAATATTTGTCAACCTTCAGGAGTGATACCTACTATCAACGACTAGCTACCTACCAAGTTGTTGCACTAGTTTTCATATAATTATGATTTATTTAAAATGCTTTCCCGCACGAATTTATTTCTATTAATAGGGACCGAGAAATAAGGAACCTACGGGTTTGGGGTCAGTTTCCACGTATTTTTTCATTGGCACATGCACAGTAGCTATTAACGGTACAATCATGTTGAAATGAAGCCCATATGAAGACGATCAACAGTCACTTTCAAAAACAGATGAATGATGAGAGTTACCGCTTTCAAGCCAAAATTGATGCTAGATTCATGGGCATAGAAAGTAGTCTTAAGGATTTGAATAATCAGAATTTGCCTAGTAATAGTCATGTAAGCCTTTCTAATGATACTCACCTAATGGTTCAAACTCTCCACAGCTAAAGTATTCAGAATAAAATTCCCCTTCCAACGTTCGCTGATTCGAGCGAAGAACACGCAATTATCTCCTATCCTTTCCATTTATGTCCCCAGGTGACAAACTAAGGTTGATAGATCAGCCCCTAAAGGGTACATCTGGTCGATGGTATCGTTCTCGTAGGCAAAATTCCTTGACAATAGATGCATTTAAGGTTTCTCTCCAAGAGGAGTTTTGGAGTCAACGGGAGCAATCAGACTGGTAGATAGGTGATTTTCATAATGGTCATTATCGAAAAGGCTCCATGCAGGGGCGGCCGGTGAGGGGGGGCATCGGGACATTGCCCCAGTACATTTGGGAAAAAAGTAACAAACTGGAACGAAGACTTTACAAACAAAACTCATCGTTTCAAATTAGAACGAAAAGCGCAGTCTGTAGCTCCATGCTGTGGCTCCAAGGTGGATGCTAGAAGGAATAGGTTTACGCTCCATCTAAGGAGGTTTAAGTCCATCTACCAGTGAAAAAGTACGTAGATTTCCATAATATCACTCTATCAAGAGAGAAATTTCGTCGATTCCAGTTAGACTGTGAAGGGGACAGAATGGGAAATAAAGGGCAAGAAACGGGAATTAAGGGGCAAGGAATGGGAAAAAGAGGTCATAACGGGAAATTTCTGATGATTTTTCGGGGCCATGCCCCAGGCAGGGTTTCCACTTTTCTAAAGACCGTAGAATGAAATTTACGTCATGAATGGCTTCCACTAGAGGAGTTTCGGTTTATTCCATTAGCCATACTGATTTCTTCTGGTCACTCCATGCTAAGAGTTCCCTTTGCACCACCACTGTGGAAAACTACAACAACCTTCTAAAGTGTAGGAAGTAAGATCATAGTTTAGCCTTACTTTCGTATTCTAAAACCTAGGATCCTACTTATTTACTTATTTTGCTGTTTTAAATGCTGTTTAAAAAAATTTTGCTGTTTTTAATCGCTGTTTTTTGCTGTTTCCTGACATCCAAAAGGACTCCAACAACATCCTTACAGTTAACAATATCCTTGCTCTCAAAAAACTCAAATTTCAAAACAATTTAACTTGCCTTTGAATAAAGATAGGTAGATTTTAATACTCAACAACAGCACCTGGCGCTCGATCTTGATGGAAAAAGGACAATTTGGAACAAGATAAGTTGCCTTCAAATTTTATTCCACATTATCGTTTGTACGTATATATTAACTTAATTGTTGCTTACGTAAGTTTCTACTTAAGATTAGTTTCCTTACATTTTATTCCACATTGTCGTTTGTACATATATACCTATATTAACTTTGTTTTCACTTACATTATTGGAACTTGATAGCAATGTTTCCACCCGAGTCAAATACTGTGGCGAATTTACAATCAAAATCCTCTACAGATCGTAATTATGAAGAGAGGGTGTTTATTAAAAGTTTGGGCAGAGACACCCCTCACTTGAAATTAACACAAGTTGCTAAAAATGGGAAGGGAACGCGTAAATTCAACCCTGAAATTTATAGCAAATACGAATGGATCACTGGGTGCCCTAGAAAGAATGCTCTGTTTTGTTTTCCTTGCTTAATATTAGGTGGGGATGGGTTATGGACTCAGAATGGAGTGTCAGATTTGAAACATCTGACAGATCGGATTAAATCTCACGAATCTAATAAAAAACATCTCAATAATATTACAGAATTAGCTTTGATTGGTCGAGCTAACATAGCTACACAGCTAGATTCTGCTCATCAACTTGCTATCAAGAAACACAATGAGCAAGTTGACAGAAATCGATATATACTTTCTGAAATTATAGATTGCATCAAGTTCTGTGGTCTTTATGAAATTGGATTAAGAGGCCACGACGAGAGAGATAGTTCATTGAACCGAGGAATTTTTCTGGGCTTAGTAACAAAATCAGCCAAAACTGACGACATTTTGAGGTCACATTTGGAAAATGCTACAGTGTTCAAAGGCACCTCCAAAACCATACAAAATGAGCTACTTGACTGTATATTTCATGTGTGTCAAGATGCTATAAAACTAGAAATTGCTAGGGCTAAATATCTATCCGTTGAAGCAGATGAGACAACAGATTGTTCTTGCAGAATTCAATTCACTATAATTTATAGATATTTGATTGACAATCAAGTGAAAGAACGCTTTTTTGCTCTTCACAACCCTCCCGCTTGTAACTCTGAAACGTTGTCTTCAATTATTATCAATGAATTGAATGACGTTATCGGCAATGATAAGTCAAAGTTAGTGTGCCAGACATATGATGGGGCTGCTGTTATGAGTGGGTGCAATAGTGGGGTACAGAAAAGAGTTCGAGAAAGCTATCCAAATGCTAGTTTCGTTCACTGTTATGCTCATCAATTAAATTTGATTATGCTACAGGCTGCCTCTAGTGTCCCTGTAGTTCGCAGGTTTTTTCTAAATTTGACAGGGTTCTCTAGTTTTTTCTCTCGCTCCCCACAAAGGAATAAAGTTTTAGACTCAGTAGTCAACAGTCGTAGAATACCACGCCCATCTGGTACAAGGTGGAATTTCAACTCCCGGCTTGTACAAACTGTTTTTGAGTATAAGGATATACTAATAGAATATTTTCAGAACATCTGTGAGTCGAGTGATTTTGAGGGTACAACAGTTAGAGAAGCTGAGGGACTTTTGTCAAAATTGCAGGATGAAACTTTTTGTTATTGGTTAACGACTTTTCATACGTTGATGCCACATGTAGACACTTTATATAACCAAATGCAAACAGTAAACTGTGACCCAGTTCTTGCCCGAAAAAATATTGAGGATTTCAATTTAGCAATAAAAAAATTAGAGATCAATATTCAGAACAAATTTCTTCTCACAGAGAGTTGGTGACTCCCCTAGATGTAGCTATTGAAATGCCAAAGAAAAGACGAGTAGAAAACATCATTACTGATCGGTTATGCATAGCTGTTGAAGTATGTGATATAATTATTAACCAAGCCAGAACTAGGTATTGCTTCACTGGCCATTTATCGTCTTCCAGACTTTTCAGCTTCAGTGAATTTCCCTCTTATTCCAAAGTATTTCCAATTGAGGATTTTGATGCGACCATTCTTGCGTATCCCTTCCTTGAAGGAAGAAAACTTAAAACGGAACTTATTACTATTTACAAAAGGGACGATTTCAAAATATTCACTATAGCTTAACCGTTTTTGAAATTTTTGGACAATAATAATTTGTTGGCCACTTATTCTGAATCAGTTAAAATACTTACTGTACTTGTCACAATGCCCATCAGCTCTGCTGAAGCAGAAAGATGTTTCTCCACTCTCAAGAGAGTAAAAACATATGCTCAGTCTACAATGACTCAGGATAGATTGAATGCTCTTATGATGCTTTCCATTGAGAAGGATATGATTCACAATCTTGAAAATTTCAATACAAAAGTGATTGAAAGGTTTGCAAGTCTGAAAGACAGGCGTATTGATTTTGCTTATAAAGTATAGCAGTATGCTATACAGTAATTTACATATTGAAGAAAAATGTAGAGAAGAGAAATGCTTTTTCGTGGAATTCTCAAGTTTTGCTGTCCAATTGAAAATCGTTGCACAATAAATGCTCCATACTACTGTGACCTTCTTCAGCCTATTGCTCAAAATGCCGCCAGCTCATTCAAGCGGTTTTTCCCTAACTGCCCAAAAATTGGCTGAACTGCATTGTACTGCATTTGAACACTTTCCATATAGCCCTAGCCTATCACCAAGCAACTTTTACGTATATGTTGGGCCCCTCAAGGAAACTCTTCTACTGAATAATGTTTTCCAATTTGATCCTTTATCTGTGCACATGGTGTTCACTGCTTTGTTGTCTCTCTCTCTCTCTTTAGATTGTTACACGGATCTATGTGCATTCTGCATCAATGCCTGTCTGCATGGTCGGGTGGAGGGGCGGACAGGGGTGGGGCTTATAGCAGTCGCCTCCCCGTTGGCAAGCCCTGGTTACTGGCTTTTGTCTGTCCATCGATCTGATCTATGAGTTTTCTAGGTAGGAGCATATTAATCCATGCTACATAGATTGTATTGCCAATTGATAAAAGCTTGCTAAGAACTGCTTTTCAGAACGAAACGTTAGTGATCTGGTCTGTAATTACAGTTTATCACTCCAATGTACCTACTAATCTTGAGCGTTCGTGTCTTGAATATTAGGGTGTGTAGATCAGCTTGCTTTATAGATCAGCGGTCTGTGTAGTTAATTTATTAATCTGAACATTTCACTTACTAGCTCACATATCAAAATATAAATTGCAACGAAAACAACTCAAATCAATATTTTCAGTAGAATATTGATCATTCTGGATATGTTGCATTAAAGAAAAAGGTTATACATAAGTGAGTGGTGGTTGTGGGGTTAGACAACATTTCTATAACCTTTTGAAATATCCGATTTTTAATTGACGTCTGACGTCACATTCTATCATTTCATCATAATTTAATTCGAGTTCCTTAATATTCCTTCAGAATTATTTCTCCTAAGTAGTTCACTAGTGCAATAAAATCGAAGCCTTGATAATTTTTAGTACTTTTAATAATAATATAGTCCATTCTAAAATTTTTAGATACTTAGTAAGTAGGTACCTATAAGATAGTATTTTTAATTTAATTTATTTATCTAATTAATTTATATTTAATTTATCAATAATATTTAATGATAATGATTGATTATTATTTAGTAGCCATATTCTTTCATAACAGTTGCCCAAGGCGTGACATGACCCAAGTGGGATTTATGTATCATGTGTTTAGGTCAAAGTTAATTCACACTGAAAACAAAACAAATGGAAGAAAAACCTCAATGCTCTTCTTGACTGTCAAATAGGTAAATATTTTTGTGCCCCACTCCTTTTGCAGACCACCGGCCGCCACTGGCTCCATGGAACAGTATGCCAGGGATTGGATTAATTCTCTGCAATTTCTGGATTATCCTATTCATGAGCCCGTTCTAGTTGACATCTTAATTCGTCATTTCGATACGAACATTCAACATCATCTGTTTCTATCGGAACGAAGCATTATATTGAAAATTGAGAGTGATAGAGAGATTAGTGCGGGAAAGAAGACCGAATTATGGTCCGAGAGGAGGAATTTCTGGACCAGGAATTATATTATATACTTTAGGAATACCGGGGATAATTTCCAGTATACTCGATATAACCAAAATGGCCAGAACAGTGGTAATCGTGGGCAAGCAAGAACATACCAGCGAATTTAGGAAATGTGAACCGGAGAGAGAGAGGAATAATTAACCTCGTCAACAACGAAATATAGGTGAACGGATTAGTAGGCAGGATCAAATTAGGATAAATAACAGTGGAACTCATGTTCCACTGAATGTCATTGATATACAGGAGGTTGAACCCAATAATAATGCTGAAGATCAATCGTTCATTTACCATTTAGTAAACCACATAGATCAGAGGGCTGCTCTGACATCCCAATTAATCGATGATTTAAACTCAGTAGTACCCTGAATCCAATCGAATACCTTCCCAGGAACTCAGGGCCAATAGGTTTGACACTAATGAACTTATCCCAGTAAGCACAATATGTTCACATCAAGGCTCACGATTTTTTCAAGACCCCTGTTAGTGGCTCATGGAAAATGACGCCCACAAAAGCAGTCCCACATTATGTCGATGGCCTGAAGTCGAAGTCAATTTAGGAGGTGTTCGTTGCCTTGTTCCTCGGCCTTAAACGGGGAACGCGTTAACAGGCCCTTCGGTCTATACGATTTCCTACGACAAACTGTCCTCTTTGATACAGGTGCGATATATAGTTGTATTAGTCACGAAAAGTTTTAAAGTAACTTAGGAAGTTTAGTATTTCACAGCATATTCCCTGTCTACAAAACACATGTCATTAGTGCTATCGGCAACAAATCGCCTGTCATAATCCAAGTATTGCTAACATTAGCAGTGTACCAATCAAAATATCTTGTTAATTATTTGATAGTTAAAAATTTAATGAATGAATGATGTTATTAATACTACTTTATCTACTTTATCATTCATCGGTCACAGTTCGGACATTACAGCCAATTACCTATATGTTGCATACCTATATCGATGTCAAACATGATATAAATATTGATGATTCTGTTTTGAATAAGCTCAAAGATCCAGATTTCTTGGAGCTGCAGGGTGTTCTTGACCAGTATGAGGTAATATTTTCTGAGATACCTGGGAAAATTCGGAATGTTGAGTATAGTTTAAGAGTATCTCCTAACATAAGTAATTTTTAGCCTAAACATTATCCAGTACCTTTACATCTTAGGGATAAAGTACTAATGGAAATCAATAAGATGGTAAATATTGGAATATTCGAAAAAAGCCACAGCCCTTACATCAGCTCTTTATACGGATTGTGATGAAATCTGACGCTAGTCTCAGAATATCAATACCTATTTACTGGATGAACCTAAGATACCACCTAGCCTAGATTCAATATTTTCTCTATAACATGGCGCGCGAATTTTCACAAGCTTTGATTAGACAAATTCATTTTGGCAAATTCCACTAGAAAAATCATCCCGAAAATTCACGTATTTTATGTTTGAAAACAATACATTCTCTTTCTCAGTTGTCCCTTTTGGCCTGAAGTCGTCGACCAGTGCCTTCCTACGTGCACTAAGTATAATTTTTCCACTAGAGTCATCAGAATTTTGTATACGTATTTTTGATATTTTCTAGGAATGTAAGTGATCACATAAAGCTTATCAAGTATGTTCTGAATATTTTTGCCAACAATGGATTGACGGTGAAATTAGGTCCAGGTAAATTAGGTTTCGCAGTCAGGTAAAATTCTTGGGTACGTTTTGATTGAGAATGGTGTCTCAACTGATCCAGATCGCATTCAGGCTGTCGTAGACTAACGCCGTCCTGCGAATCTAAAACAGTTAAGGTCTTTTATAGGCTTCATAAATTTTTATAGGAGGTTTCAAACCTTCACCCATTGACCCAATTATTAAAAAAGGATTAAAAATGGCATTGGAAGGACTACTTGGAAATAGTTTTCAGATGGTGAAATTGGCATTTATAGAACATGTGAAACCGTTTTCCCATCATCAACAGGACATTTTATCTGCCCACTGATGCCAGTTGAACGAGTGATTGTGCGAATGAGCAGCATATTTGTTTCAGAAGGATGACTATGAAGAGCCATATTCAATCGTATTTGTCAGCAATTTAGATTTTATTTATTACGAGTTTTTTTAACCATAAAATGGTTTTAACTAGGTATTTCTTTGTACTCAATTTACGCACATTTCAGTACAATTTAACATAATGTTGTATACCTAGTACGAAAGGTTGTAATTCAAGAAAATTCGTTTAGGTATATGATTATGCTGCATGACTGGAACTGTTTTTTCTTTTAGCGCAAAATTAAAAGGTGATTTTTGCAACAAAATTTTTGAGACACACAGTTTCATGAAACTATCGTCAGATTTGAACAATTTGAATCCATTAACACGGATAGATACTATGATCACCACACAGGTATATTAGGTACTCTGTGTACCTAATATATCTGGTACGGATTTGACCTACATTTTTGAGCCTGGGCTGCAAGTTATTGTGTAACCTTCTTTTGCACATAGACTCCATTTGGGGTCTAATTGGTCCTAACGTTTAACCATCCCGATCACTTTACTTGCATGGATGCTATGGGCCAAAAACGGGTGAAAAAGTGTATTTTTCGAGGCTTTGAATGTTAGAATGACGTGTTAAAACTCCAACCTGCTCAACCACAACTGCGCAAGCTAATATTCCACGGTTAGGATAACAATGGGCAGTAGGACTTCGCAACAGAACACTTTAGGACCAGATCATGCACGACTACAACTGCACGACCTAATAATTATTATTCTCATGTTAGGACAAAATTCACTCATCTCAAAATGCACAACTTTCAAATGAATGTTGATGGAAAAATATGAGTGATATGCTAGTGTAAGCGTAATAAGGCGGTGAACCTCCGGTTGTGAGGTAACGAGACCTAGGGAGTACCTCCAGGGTGGCGTGGAAAACTTCCTACACTTGTATTGCTTTCGAATTGCATGTTCCTTCGAGGCATGAATATGCGTTTTTTTCTAGGTCATATTTGTGTGTTAATACCAATGCTTTGCCTACGCATATTTAATAACAAATCCTCTCGACTTTCCCTCGACTTAGATAATTATATTATTAAGGCAATGATTATTTGAATAGATAGGAGTTCAAATCGAGAAATATAAACATACGTATATATAATTATAGAAGTATAGGTTGTGGCAACTCGAAATGGGACACGCCGAGGAGTCTGGACGGGCCTTATGACGTACGCAAGCCAACAAAAACAACGATCATACTCAATTGAAAAAATAATGAACCTTTGTGAAATAATTTGCAGCGTTTTTACTTTTTTTCGACAGCTAGGCACTTTTAGAAAAAATCGCGCTCCTTCTTCGCGGTTCACCAGCTCTAATTCGAGAACGGAGAATATTGCAATTCTGGTCTCACCATTGTGTTCAGCATTAAACAATCAGTGAAAATAAGGAGTCACTCAGCAAAAAATGGAAAACTTGGCTTTTGAAAGCCAATTCTTTCCCCCTTTGGGTAGTCTAAAAACCTCTGGATATTTTACCTTATTTGGCATTTTTGCAAAACACTCTCCAAGTTTCACTTCGATAGGTATCTAACAAATTTTTGGAAAATTTTAGGTTCAGTGGGGAGGGGGGAGGGGATATTAACTTTTGGGACACCCTATGTAGTAATCAAATGTATAATGAACACAAGTATACGTGTATAAGTAACACAAATTAAAATTATTAAACTCAAAACAATCGGATATCAAATTTCTTAAAAACAAAATAAACTTAGATTTCATACTCGAAATAAATCAACAAAAGAAAAGCAAATATGAGAATAATAAAAACCATTTGCAAGTAACTGGTTGCTTAAGAAAACTTATTTATTTTATTTTTATTTATTTATTTTTATTATTTTTTACTATGTATATTTTATTTGGTTTTTTCCTCAAGTTTAAACCAAATGACAATCACATTGGAACGTCAATGTTCGCACACAAAACAAAGAGAGATTAGACTATTTTAACAGCAATTTAGGTCTCCCGATGAGAGTAAACAAGCTTCCAGCCTCAATTGCAAATATTGGTCTACAGGAAGGTGATTGGGAAACGGGAATTAAATCTGCAACTTATGACCTGCCTAACAAAACTCACCTGTTGACATCACCGAATATGCATTATTCCTTTCCAACCACAGCAAACGTGCGTGCGTGCGTGCGAGCGCGCGTGCGTGTGCGTGAGTGTTATAATAATAAGACCTTTATTGGCAATCATTTTACAAATAGGCAATCATGTAAAAATAAGAATAATAACAATAAAAATGTGTCTGGCCTAGAATAATAACGCAATGTAAAAGTCACATAATTTTATAAATAAAAAGATATACTAATTTAAAAAAAAAAAAAAAAGTGAAAATATAAAATTGAAAGGAAGAAATGAATGAAACGAAATGGTGGAATTGGTGGGTGATGGGGTCGACGAGTTAGGCACCATGATGGAGGTTTGATGCAACACCAAAGTGCTGCTCAATAAGGCCACGGAAGACGGACAATTCAGAATCGGCATTTTCCCCGCCGAAGTTTCGACGGTCTTCTCATATTTTTGGATTCAGAACATCACGCGATCCACGTCGCTCTGGTGCAATTGTACAACCCACTGTACCTACAGTACGTTTGAACACTTGGCACAACTTCATTTCGCAAATAGCCAACTCGATTTTAGCTTCTATAGTAACTAAAGGACGTCTACAATCAATACCAAGCATAAAAGAGCTGATGGATCGTATTTATATTGCATAAAAAACCAAAAATCGTGGTGCTGACCTGTGTCTTCCATGACGGGCTACGGCCCTAAAACGGCTCTGGTTATGGAAAACAAAGTGAGAAGGTCATGTACAGTGGACTGCACAAAAAGACAGAAATGGTTAAGATATATAAATTCCGATCCTGCGCCAAAAAATCAAGCCTTCCAAACAAAAAGACGAGTTTGTTGGCCAGCACTTTTTGAGTTAAAAAAAAAAAAAAAAAAAAAAAATCACTAAAAATAGGAAAAAACGGCTAAAACTTGTTGAATTTATATATTTTAGCAGAATATTGCTCAAATAAATTGTATTAACAACTATAATGTGGGACATTAAAAAATTTAAGTACAAAATCATGCTAAACCAAGGATGTATATACCATGGATTTTGGAGTTTTAACTTTTTTGGCAGTTTTTACCAATTTTTAAGCACATTTTAATGAAATTTAAGTACATTTTTCAGCATAATTTTGTACATCAATTTTCAAATGTTCTGTTTAATAGTTAACAATCTTAATTTGACCAATGTTCAGCTAAAAAGTTCCGGAGGTTGAATTTGAATGCAAAACAATGAAAGGAGCATTGCATGTTGTGTGGAGAATCAAATTTATCAGGTTTTTAATGGAATTTTACTTATAAATCAAGCATTTTAATTTCTCCCTTGATGGGAAAAACAAAAGATCATGGATATGTCTAGTACCTACTGCTTACCAGTTGGTACCTACTACTCAGTTGTATACCAACCATGTAGTGCTTTCTTTTCACAAGATTATTCCATTATGGTTACAAAACAATATTAGTTTTTAACTTACCTAAGTAATAAATCAGCATTCCTTGACACAACAATGGCTTAGAGGTCATGAAATGTCGTGGTAAACTGAGAGCATTCCAAAAAGTGGCGAACGATTTTCCTACTATGAAAACTATGGGAGTTGCTCTTCCCTAGTAACGCCTTGGTTGTACGTGAAAATCAATAGAAAATGTGCCGGTCGGGAAAAAATAGTGTCGCGAAAAATTCCTTGACCCCCAGCCAAACGACATATCCATGTCAAAAATGTACTTAAATTTCAATGAAATTTGCTAAAAACTCGATAAAAACTACAAAAAGGTTAAAAATCCAAAATCTCTTTTTGAATCGCAGAATATTATTTAGAACGAGTTGTTGCCATAAAATTGTTAGTTAATAATTTCTTATTAAGTTAAAATGCTTGAAAACAGATTAATATGTTGGAAATTTAGGAAATTATATTCTTGAGAAAATTTTGAAAATTTTAATAACCTAGAAAATTTTAGTGAAAATTTTGCTTTTGGATGACTTTTGTTTCCTTACTACCGAAGTAAAGAATCTTTGTTTTAGAGCATTGGGTCAAAAAAAATTGTAGTTCATATGTTAACCGCAATCTTGTGTGTTTTTAGGAGTGTAAAATTAAATTAATAGTGTAGGATTAAAGTGTAAAACTCTGTTATAACGGAGTTAGAGAGATCTGCACGCATTACCATCCAATTCAATGTTGAAAAATACGAAGAACCTTTAAAATTTAAAAAACCCACAATTTCATTAAAAAGAAAAACATGTTTTTCAACAATAGAACATACTTTTCTTCCCAGTTAAGTAAAGTGGAAGTAAAATTGACTAAAACATAGGAAATATTATCAAATGAAGCAAAAATTTTGTGAAGTCTGCTTGCTGCCTGTCCCTTAAATCGAATCTGAAGGAGTGGCTAATTAAAAAATAATAATAATGAGAAGTTCCAAATTTCTAAATAAACAAACGTTTGTTTTTTGATACTGAGTCTGAATGGTGATAGAAATACATGATAGTTATCTGCTCTTATAGACAATTCAACCCTAATTCTGAAAATGTAGTCAAAATATGAGAGAAGTTGATCTAAAGAGGAGAATGTGGGATTTGATGTCAAAAAACGTGGTTTTCTCGGGAAAAAACATTTAAAAAAATTATATTTCTGCAACGAATTGAGATTCAAATTGAATCAAATTGAATTGAATTGAGAAGGTTGGTGGTATATTCTACTCTGTTTTCGGTGTAGTTTCGCGCTTTTTTTTGTTTTTTTTTTGTTTTTTCTTTTTTTTCTTCATTTTTTTCAACTAACGAGTAATGGAAAACTGTGTTTCAGTGTAGATTTCCTAGCTTGAGAACAGGAGAGGAGACACCTCCAACCCACCCTAAAGGCGCGTCCACACCGACCGAGCATCGACGAACAGGGTTCGCGAGCATTCGCGAATGCTCGCGAACACTTGTTCGTCTACCTGTCCACACCGGACGAGCATTCGTGTTCGCCGATGCTCGCCAGTATTCCCGCAGACGCCCGTCGAAACGATTAGGCTCCTGTCTTTTCAAAAACGGCTGTGGGACAGGTTAACTCGAAAATACAGCACGTAAACAAATCTGGAACGTTGTCCTTCAGCACAGATTTCGATTCTCAGACCTAGGAACATAGTGGAACTAATTAATTCTTGGTACCAGTTATTCATAGCTGTTGCGTTCACGGAAGTCCCATGTGCGCTGTCAGTCTACCTACCTTCTCTGGAATCGGCTACTTTTAGAAGTAGGCAGTGGCGGCGCCAGGCATGAGCGAGCTGTGCGATCGCACAGGGCCCCGCGCCACCCCTGGGCCCCGCAGGGGCCCCGGGAGGCGCTATCAATCTGTCAGTATATTTCAGAAAGCTGTGAAGGTTTTATCTAATATTTCCCCTATTCTGAGGATCTGAGGTTATTTTAATTTTACACTTAAAAATAAATATTTTATAAATAAATATGTATAATATATAAATATTTTCTACACGGTTTTAATGTTTTAAAGTCTGGGGCCCCGCAAGTATTGAAGTATGAAATCAAACTTTTTAAATCGCGAAACTGCTATGCTACTGCAACTAGACAGACAACACATCCAGAAGTAATTTGGGGCCTTTCAAGAAATATCTACGAGTCCACATTTTAAACATTTGTATTATTATTTATGTATTTGATTATTACACCAGTCTTCCTGGTTCCTGGGTGACAGAGTGCATACATGCATATAAAAAGGCCCCGCAGGCCCGCAGGCTTTTGTATTAGTTATATAGATTGAATTTGAACAAATACAGTATTATTAAAAATAAAATTAAATGTTATAAACTACATTTTTTCAATCAAACTTGGTACACGGTGACCGAAACATAAACACTCGGGCAACTAGTGTTTGCGGAAAGATAAGTGCTTTCGAGCATGAGCATGAAAAGTCTGTTTGTGACGCCGTGAGTAGGACAAATAGTCTGGGCTAAAACACTCCTTTTTAACTATCATAAATACAAACTATAAAAACAGATCTTCAATTCAAAAGCAATATGAGGAAAGCAGTATGAGGTGTCTTCACGGGCTAACGTAAGGAGTCGTTCACTAAGTAGCCAAGGATATAAAAAAATTAACAATCTTCCAGTACAATAAGTAGAAAACTAATTAGATGAGTAAAGTGAAATCCATAAATAATAACTACAGCTACGCTCTGAAAAATCATGTTGACGGACAAGGATGGGCGTCGCTTTAATTAGACCTACAGATGATTGCCATTTAAAAACAAAATGTACTTAGATTTCAGCCTATCACTAGTGTTTATCCAATTAATTAAATACATTTTCATTTAGTGTTTTGGATGACCATAAGTAAAGCACATAGGTTCTTATTTTAGACAATTTTTCTAGGAAATATAGAGATATAACACTGACAAAAATTACTCTAGAGAGGCTTAAAATGTATAATTTAGCACCTAAATTTTCAAAATTTTCCGAGGAAGGGACACCCTCCCCCCCCCCCCCCCCCCCCCCCCCCCCCCCCCCCCCCCCCCCCCCCCCCCCTAATATCACCTCGCACAGGGCCCCGCCGCGGCTAGCGCAGCCACTGGAAGTAGGTGCCTATGTTCAATGTACCCATTTTAACGCGCTAGAATTATTAGAAACTATCTCCAGACCGCTTCAAAATAATATTATTCTCTTCTACTAAGTACCTGCAGAATTACCTACCGACGGCTACAAAAAATTCTGTTAAAAAAAAAAAAAAAAAAAAAAAAAAAAAAAAAAAAAAAAATCCACACGATCGGTTGGGTCAATGTAGGGATTGTTCCACATTAGATTTAGGCAAAACGTATGCCGAATTAGCGTAAACTAGTGCATATCCAGACATTATTACAAGGAACGAATTTCCGGATTTTTGGTAATACAAATTTGGCAACTTTCAAAAAGTGCTTTAACAACTCATTCTTTCTTAGTAGGCATTTACCAAATGTTAACGAAAATTAAGCTGTTGAATGAGTTTGCAATTTTTAGCAGAGGGGTTTTTCCGGCGTTTCTTTGAGTAAATCCGTTTAGTTAGAGCATACTTACTGGAGCATTGTCTGGAATGATGGACAACTTCTTTATTTGTTTATTTATTCATTTTTTGCAAAAATTGTTTCAAAGGGCTTAAAAATCACGTGTATTCCTTTAAAATCATTAATTATTACACAAGAAAAAATTAGAGGGCTAAAAAATTTGGTGAGCCAAAAAATGTTCAAATTTGGCGTTTCATCATAGAAAATCACTGATAATTGTATACCTACGACAAAACGCTTTTAATTATGTAACGCAGTGTGCTGTGTTTATCTCATTGGAATTAGCTCATAAGCTATGTGGATGACAGACGCAGTACCTATCTATTGATACCTATGTCTATATAAGTAAAATTAGTCACCGTGAATGATAAACAGGGTGAAATTATCTTCAAAGCTTCCAAAATCGTGAATTGTTTCATTACAAACTGAGATAACTGTTCGCAATTGCGTCCACACCGGGCGAGCACGAAAGGCGAGCACCCTTTGATGTACCAACTACAAGCGGGAACGGCCGCGAGCGGAGCCGAACGTTCGCGAATGCTCGTGAATGCGCCCACACCGGGCAAGCATTCTTGGGTTCAGGCGTTCGGCCCGGCTCGCCCGGTGTGGACGCGCCTTTAGAGGCAGATTGAGGAACCTTGTCGACTCCTTGTAACTAACCATGTATAAATATTTCTTCAAAGTGATCTCAATGCATCCGGTACTTCGGTAAACTCGGAAGCAGAATAATAGAGAGTTTTTGGTGACCACTAACGTACCCTTAACGTCACCCTAACGTACCCAAGAGTACGTGACCTTGAGGGGACGTTAGCAACGTCGTACGTTAGAATGGCTCATTTAACGCCACCCGTTTGGGGACCTAAAGGCACACGACACCAGCCTAACCTTCCTGTAAATGTAACCCTACTGCTCACCTCAAAATTACTCGAATACTGCTGAAGTAAATATAATAGTTTTTCTTTTCAAATGCCTCATTACCAACTAATTATGTTGATGGGGTAGGTTTTTGAAAACCCCTCAAACTTGGTTATTTTACGTTTCAAGTCGCGTAGAAACCGAATGTGCCATCTGAAGTCCGCCTCCGCTGTCCACCTTTACTAGCCTTCAACTCGATCGAAAAGTTCCGTTCTTTTGCGCTCAGGCTCTATTTGGTCGATTAGAGCCTTGTTTCTATTATTATTTCACATATTTTAAATGAGAAAACTGAGTTTTAAGACACTACTTCTTCGCAGTATTGTTCTTAGTTTACTGAACTCTCAGCTATGATTTTGTCAGGTAAAATCCTGTTTCATTGTCATAGAGATAAATACTTTTTCATACTTGTTGATAATTTGCCCAACGGAAAACCCAAAAACATGAAGTTCGTAACGACTAATGACCTATAAGTGCAACTAAACCGCGGTGTTCCACACTTGAGGCTTATTATCCATCCCCTGTTTACGAATTGAAAACTAAAAATGACTAACCGCGGTGTTCCACACTTGAGGCTTATTATCTATCCCCTGTTTACGAATTGAAAACTAAAAATGAGAAATTAGCCCATATTTGTACTGAAACTAACATGAAATTCGAATTCAAGATTGAAAATCGACGTTTCATATCGAAATGAAGAAATTCATTAGGTAGTCAACCAGTGGACAAAAAGACAGATGGGGGGAAAATATCGCGTGGTCCGACCACCGTTAACGTGACATCAAAATTTAGGCAACCGTTTGAAAACTGAGTTTTAAGACACTACTTCTTCGCAGTATTGTTCTTAGTTTACCTGAACTCTCAGCTATTTTCTCTTGAACATTGCGTGAAGTGCTGCCTTCACTGATGATTTTGTCAGGTAAAATCCTGTTTCATTGTCATAGAGATAAATACTTTTTCGTACTTGTTGATAATTTGCCCAACGGAAAACCCAAAAACTTGAAGTTCGTAACGACTAATGACCTATAATTGCAACTAAACCGCGGTGTTCCACACTTGAGGCTTATTATCCATCCCCTGTTTACGAATTGAAAACTAAAAATGAGAAATTAGCCCGTATTTGTATTGAAACTAACATGAAATTCGAATTCAGGATTGAAAATCGGCGTTTCATATCGAAATGAAGAAATTTATTAGTCAACCAGTAGACAACAAGACAGGGGGGGGGGGAAAATATCGCGTTACCCGACCACCGTTAACGTGACGTCAAAATTAAGGCAACCGTTCTCCCGGTTCCATTTGGGTTAGCATCTTCGTTTGCTCCCTCAAGACTACGGTAACGGGTGACGTTGAGTTGAAGTCGAAAAACTCTCTAATACAGAGTTTTTGGTGACCACTAACGTACCCTTAACGTCACCCTACCGTACCCAAGAGTACGTGACCTTGAGGGGACGTTAGCAACGTCGTACGTTAGAATGGCTCATTTAACGTCACCCGTTTGGGGACCTAAAGGCACACGTCACCAGCCTAACCTTCCTGTAAATGTAACACTACTGGGCACCTCAAAATTACTCGAATACTGGTGAAATAAATAATAGTAGTTTTTCTTTTCAAATGCCTCATTACCAACTAATTTTGTTGATAGCGGGTAGGTTTTTGAACACCCCTCAAACTTGGTTATTTTTCGTTTCAAGTCACGTAGATAGAAACCGAATGTGCCGTCTGAAGTCCGCCTCCGCCGTCGCGCTTTACTAGCCTTCAACTCGATCGGAAAAAATCCGTTCATTTGCGCACAGGCTGTATTTGGTCGATTAGAGCTTTGTTTTTATTATAATTTCACATATTTTAAAAGAGGAACCTGAGTTTTAAGACACTACTTCTTCGCAGTATTGTTCTTAGTTAGCCTGATCTCAGCTGTTTTCTGGTGAACATTGCGTGAAGTGCTGCCTCCACTGATGATTATCAGGTAAAATCCTGGTTCATTGTCATAGAGATGTATACTTTTTCATACTTCTTGATATTACCCAACCGAAAACCCAAAAACATGAAGTTTGTAACGACTAAAGACCTAAAAGTGCAACTAAATCGCGGTGTTTCCCACTTGAGGCTTACTATCTTTGCGTTAAATCCATGCCTTGTTTACGAATTGAAAACTAAAAATGAGTAACTATCCCGTATTTGTACTGAGACTAACATGAAATTCGAATTTAGGATTGAAAATCGGCATTTCACATCAAAATAAAGAAGTCTATTAGACAACCAGTAGACAACAAGATAGCTGGGAAAAAATATCGCGTTACCCCACCACCGTTAACGTGACATCAAAATTAAGGCAACCGTTCTCCCGGTTCCATTTGGGTTAGCATCTTCGTTTGCTCCCTCAAGACTACGGTAACGGGTGACGTTAAGTTGAAGTCGCCGAAAACTCTCTAATAATAGAGAGTTCCTCCGTTGGTCTCAATACGGCGTGCGGTAACGAGAAACTTTACCACACCTTAAATTCACGTCAAGTCCTTAACGGATCTAGTTGTAACGCTAAATCCATGGAAGGAGGAAATTATCCCTAGGAGGTTACTTGAGTCCATGGAAGGAGGTTATTTTAGACGATTACGTTTGTTCGTTCGGAAGGATGCGTCACCGTAACTCATTGCGTCAGAGTTACGGCGCCGGATTGTCAATAAAGAGTTCCTAAAGCGATAGGGAGATAAAGATGATGCGCCTTATCGTGAACGGAAAACACTACTGCACATGTGCGGGCAGATGATGCGCCTCATCTCCAATAAGACAAATTTATTTTACTTAAACATAAGACGCTTTAAGAACCTATCTCATCTCTTCCTCTCTATTGCAAAATAACCGTACACACCCATAACAGTGATATTAATTTCTTGTTGGTATTCATGATTCATGAAATTTATATTCATCTTCTTGTTCATACATTTTCAAAATCTGCCTCAGCGGCTCGCCCCAGATGTTAAAATCCCCAAGCACCTTATGCCAATCGACTTATCGTTTAGGAACTCTCTAATACCGCACGACGTAATGTGTTTTACGGATCTACTAGGAACTCTCCATTGGGTTAACCTAGTGAAAAAAAAAAAAAGTCCAGTCATGCAGCATGACCCCATGAGCGAATTTTTGAAGAAATCTTCGACATTTCAGTCGCTATTGATCGTGTAGAGAAATTTTAGTTTATGATTTTGATAGACAAACATGGAATCAAATTATTAAAAATAATTAGGAGGTACTCATACTTTATTATTATTAAACTAATCTTAAAGACAAATGTAGGTAAATATTCATAGATTTCGATCCAATCCTAGCGAACGGTATTATTTCGATTTTTGACTGATTTTTCAACTTTGAAATTTTTGAAAATTTGATACATATTCTTATAGGAAATTTTACGCTGATTCCGAATATACCACATGTTAGTGTGCTGAAAAAATTATATCGCACAACAAATCGCAAAAACCAGGCTATTTTGACATTTTTGATTACATTTTTGAAAATTTCAACCCGAAGATGTAATCCGATCATGCTGGCCAACGAACTTGAACTTTCGTTTTGTGTCCTTAACATTTTAAAATTTGTTTGAAGTTTCTAGCACAATTCTACGGACAGTTATCGTCTGGAATGACACATACATTCATACATATATACATACATACATACATACATACATACATGAAAAACAAATGGAGAACGATTTTGGTCCCATAAACACTAAAGAAGTTTTATTTCCCATGCAACGGCTTGGTTGTACGTGAAAATCATAAGAAAGACAAAGCAGCTTGAAATGCTTGCATACGAGTCTGCAACACATTGGGACATTTTCATGTGTGTTTTCTTATTGTATTTATTACTAGGCAGATCTCACCCGTGCATCGCACGGCGGGGCGTACAAATCAATTAAATGGACCATAAGAGAAACCGCCCACCCGTGGGTACTTAATTGAATTCGCGATCGTGTTGACTCATTGTTCCGACACCCGTGGGTACTTCATTGAATTCGAGCCAGGCTACATCACCTACCCCCCTGCAGACTCGTATGCAAGCTCTAAGAGCCACTCAGCTGATCCGGACCCTGGGCATCGTCACGTAAATGTGCTAAAGAGACTACATACGAAATTAGAGCTTCCTAGAGTGTAAAACATAGAAATTAGCTTCAAAAGCCACTCATCTGATCCGGACCCTGGGCATCGTCAAGTCAATGTCCTAAAGAGGCTACATAAGAAATTACAGCTTCCTAGAGTGTTTAAAGCATAGAAATTACGTATTAAAATGATTTAACCACCGCTTCACAAATCAAACCGTTCTCGCAATATTTGGATCACCTGCTATGAATCAAATCATCGAAACACCAGCTCAATGAAATCATCAGAAATTAACAAGCGGTGGCAATCATGTTCACAATATCAATTATTGAGAATGATCACCTGAGTGTACACAATTATTCAAATAACCTTGCTCATAACTCAGCTTGTTGGCCACGCACTTCGCAGTAGCCAACATGATATGGTTGGATAAATCGAGAGCTTTCGAACGAATGGTCAACGAATTTTGTGGGATGAAAAACGACGAAGTACCATTTCCCTAGCAATGACTCGGTTGTAAGCGGAAATCATCAGAAATTGAGCATATTTCGTTACGTAACGTAACGTGACATAACGAAAATTTGGTTGTGTGCCACAGCAAAGACATGAAATGTCAAAAAGTTTCTGGCGAGCCCTGCCACCGAAGGTTGACAGTGAAGTAGGAGTTTTATCTCTGTAGCTCCACGAAAATGCGATGATGTAATCTCCCGAGTAATATCGCGCCCTAAGTGAGCCGCATTTCGTCAGAAAAATATGGCGACGAGCGGGGTGAGAAAAAAATGGAGGGGAAAAAAAATAAGGTCCAGAATGAGGAGAAGGGGACAGGTGGAGGGGGAAAGGGAAGGGGACACCATCTCAATCAGTTAAGACGACGGGGACTGCAGCCTTCCACCCCTCTCACCTACCCCTAGCAGATAATGGGGTTGAAGTGCTGTGGGAGCCTCGGGATTATCAAGTCCTCGCGATCACCTTTGAAGACTCGCGGGCTATGAAAACCTCATAAACACACCAACTCAATTTATCTCCTTAGATCCCACCGCCGCTAATTCGAGTCGAGGTAAATGAAGGTAATCGGGCGTCCCGAATCGGGTTCAGTTCAATTTCACAGGGGAGCGACGCTCTGAGGCAGTAGGAAGGTTTGGCGTCAGCTCCGATTTAAATAATCGCATTAATGACGGTCTTGAGGTGGGTAAATACGGAGGAACTGATTTTACTAATTCATTAATTTTTTGGTACATTTAAAGACCGTATAATAAATTATTCATAAAAGGCGATTAATTAATTTTTAATGATAGCTGATTATTAGCGAATTTTTGAAGAAAATTAAGCTATTGCTCTCGCCTCAAAATTTGTAGAATGTGAATTTTTGAAAACATTTTATGCAGAAATCCGTTTCAGGCTATTCTGAATCATATTCCGAAGTTTAACGCATTTTTTAATGTATGTATGTATGTATGTATGTATGTATGTATATATGTATATATGTATGTATGTATGTATGTATGTGTCATTCCAGACGATAACTGTCCGTAGAATTGTGCTAGAAACTTCAAACAAATTTTAAAATGTTAAGGACACAAAACGAAAGTTCAAGTTCGTTGGCCAGCATGATCGGATTACATCTTCGGGTTGAAATTTTCAAAAATGTAGTCAAAAATTTCAAAATAGCCTGTTTTTTGCGATTTGTTGTGCGAAATAATTTTTTCAGCATACTAACATGTGGTAGGTATATTCGGAATCAGCGTAAAATTTCCTATAAGAATATGTATCAAGTTTTCAAAAATTTCAAAGTTGAAAAATCAGTCAAAAATCGAAATAATGCCGTTCGCTAGTTGTAAATAGCGACTGAAATGTCGAAGATTTCTTCAAAAATTCGCTCATGGGGTCATGCTGCATGACTGGACTTTTTTTAATTATGAACCTTTTTCATCAACCAAGAAACCCCCGCCCGCCCACCCATGACATTTTAGCGAATTTTTGAAGAAAATTAAGCTATTGCTCTCGCCTCAAAATTTGTAGAATGTGAATTTTTGAAAAAAAATTATGCAGAAATCCGTTTCAGGCTATTCTGAATCATATTCTGAAGTTTAACGCATTTTTTTATGTATGTATATATGTATGTATGTATATATATGTATGTATGTGTCATTCCAGACGATAACTGTCCGTAGAATTGTGCTAGAAACTTCAAACAAATTTTAAAATGTTAAGGGCACAAAACGAAAGTTCAAGTTCGTTGGCCAGCTTGATCGGATTACATCTTCGGGTTGAAATTTTCAAAAATGTAGTCAAAAATTTCAAAATAGCCTGTTTTTTGCGATTTGTCGTGCGAAATAATTTTTTCAGCATACTGACATGTGGTATATTCGGAATCAGCGTAAAATTTCCTATAAGAATATGTATCAAGTTTTCAAAAATTTCAAAGTTGAAAAATCAGTCAAAAATCGAAATAATGCCGTTCGCTGGTTGTAAAAATCGGTAATATTCGTCAAAAATTCGCGGAATTTTTTGGTATAAGTACAAGTTACTAAACAGAAATTAAAAGTACAAGTTATTGAAGAGAAAAGTAAGATGTCTTTTAGCGAATTTTTGAAGAAAATTAAGCTATTGCTCTCGCCTCAAAATTTGTAGAATGTGAATTTTTGAAAAAATTTTATGCAGAAGTCCGTTTCAGGCTATTCTGAATCATATTCTGAAGTTTAACGCATTTTTTAATGTATGTATGTATGTATATATGTATATATGTATATATGTATATATGTATATATGTATATATGTATATATGTATGTATGTGTCATTCCAGACGATAACTGTCCGTAGAATTGTGCTAGAAACTTCAAACAAATTTTAAAATGTTAAGGACACAAAACGAAAGTTCAAGTTTGTTGGCCAGCATGATCGGATTACATCTTCGGGTTGAAAATTTCAAAAATGTAGTCAAAAATTTCAAAATAGCCTGTTTTTTGCGACTTGTTGTGCGAAATAATTTTTTCAGCATACTAACATGTGGTATATTCGGAATCAGCGTAAAATTTCCTATAAGAATATGTATCAAGTTTTCAAAAATTTCAAAGTTGAAAAATCAGTCAAAAATCGAAATAATGCCGTCCGCTAGATGTAAAAATCGGTAATATTTGCATGAAACATTGTCCGAATTCAGATTGAACTCTTATGGAAGTATTCCTGTATAACCAATCCTAGAACCATGCTGTTTAAAACGTAGGTAGTAGGTGCTTAAAAAAAAAAAAAAAAAAAAAAAAAAAAAAAAAAAAAAAAAAAAAAAAAAAAAAAAAAAAAAAAAAAAAGTAATCACAACTGATGAGTTTACTCTGTGCATGTGTTAATAATTTGATTCCATGTTTGTCTATCAAAATCATAAACTAAAATTTCTCAACACGATCAATAGCGACTGAAATGTCGAAGATTTCTTCAAAAATTCGCTCATGGGGTCATGCTGCATGACTGGACTTTTGAATCAATCGCAGAATATTGTTTAGAACGAGTTTTTGCCATAAAATTGGTAGTTAACAATTTCTTTTTCCTAAAAGTCCTTAATGTTCAAAACAATGTAACATAAGTTCGATAATTTACGAAAATTCGCTCATACAATCATGCTGTATGACTGGACCGTTTTTCGAATTACAGACTCAATCATCTCAGGGGACTGAGAGGCCCGAAAATCGGTGGTTTCAAGTGTTTTGATGAAGTTTAGAAAAGTAATTAAGTAGCTAACGAAAATGATTCCTACATCTGAATAACCCCCCCCCCCCCCATGCGTTCCTTGTTCCAAATATTTCGCCTCGCAATTAGCCGAATATCCTCAAACAATCGCGACGTCAATGAAACGAAGGTTCGCACGGTTCTCAGGGAACAACCAAAATCAGAGTTTCTGCGATGAATATATCAATATTCAATACAGGGCATACAATTATTGACATTTTCATGTCTTTGCCCTGGCACATTGCACAAAAAACTGTCACGTAACGTAACGTAAATATTTTGACGATTTCCGCTTACAACCGAGTCGTTGCTAGGGAAATGGTACTTCGTCGTTTTTCATCCCATAAAATTCGTTGACCATTCGTTCGAAAGCTCTCGATTTATCCAACCATATTATGTTAACTACTGCGAAGTGCGTGGCCAACAAGCTGAGTAATGAGCAAGGTTATTTGAATAATTGTGTACACTCAGGTGATCATTCTCAATAATTGATATTGTGAACATGATTGCCACCGCTTGTTAATTTCTGATGATTTCATTGAGCTGGTGTTTCGATGATTTGATTCATAGCAGGTGATCCAAATATTGCGTGAACGGTTTGATTTGTGGAGCGGTGGTTAAATCATTTTAATAGGTAGTTTCTATGCTTTACACTCTAGGAAGCTGTAATTTCTTATGTAGCCTCTTTAGGACATTGACTTGACGATGCCCAGGGTCCGGATCAGATGAGTGGCTTTTGAAGCTAATTTCTATGTTTTACACTCTAGGAAGCTGTAATTTCGTATGTAGTCTCTTTAGCACATTTACGTGACGATGCCCAGGGTCCGGATCAGCTGGCTCGAATTCAATGAAGTACCCACGGGTGTCGGAACAATGAGTCAACACGATCGCGAATTCAATTAAGTACCCACGGGTGGGCGGTTTCTCTTATGGCCCATTTAATTGATTTGTACGCCCCGCCGTGCGATGCACGGGTGAGATCTGCCTAGTAATAAATACAATAAGAAAACACACATGAAAATGTCCCAATGTGTTGCAGACTCGTATGCAAGCATTTCAAGCTGCTTTGTTTTTTTCACCTTTACCAAAGTTCTATTATTTCCAATCCTATATCAATCCTTTTGAAAAAGGTTTTTCATAAATTTGAGTGTCAGCAAAATTAATACTCAATTTGTTCAAATTTCAAAAATAGTCGTCTGATAAAATCTTGAGGAAATCAGTAGTTACCGCGAAGAGTACCATTTTTTTTCAATATTTTCATTTCAGCATTTTGAGAATTCATGAAAAAAAAACCCCCAAACGAAATTCTTTTCTAAAATTTAACATTTATGATATTTTCGTATACTCTGCTTTACGACATTCAAAACTGAAGGTGACCGGTTTTTTTTTTTTTTTTCTCCTTATTATTACTTCAAATCGTACAATCAGTTCGTCAGGACATATAGCATTTCCAAGTCAAATTCAAACTTTTCCAAGTCAAATTCAACCTTTTCCAAGTCAAATTCAACCTTTTCCAAGTCAAATTCAACCTTTTCCAACTCAAATTCAACCTTTTCCAAAACAAATTCAACCTTTTCACCATTATTAGGGAAATGACGAAAAATAGGCACAAGCCCTAAATGTAGTACCAATTGCTTGTCTGACTGGGGACTGGGCTGAAAACAGTACTCCAAACGCAGTAGGTAGGTACCTATACATAGAAAAGAAATCAACGAAAAATATAATTTATAGCATTTCCAAGTAAATTCAACTTTAAAACATAATTTTGTTTTATGTATCGACTTTACCTATCGACTGCGTTTGGAGTATTGTTTTCAGCCCAGTCCTATTTTTCGTAATTTCCCTAATAATGGTTAAAAGGTTGAATTTGACTTGGAAAAGGTTGAATTTGAGTTGGAAATGCTATATCTAAACTCGTTCTCGTCAGGTTTTTCGAAATCAGCAGAGAAATGACGATTGATGGAAAGTTAACTTCTAGGCGTTGGCGTTACAGCGAATAAACGAATTCACAATAAATTAGGGAACACGTTCTAGTCGATACGTTTTTTCGTATTTACCTCTGAAACTCTGTATTGACACACAGAGAGGCAACGTTCCAAAGTTCAACATCTAGAGTTGAACATGAAAGAAATTAGCTGCATAGTTCGCTTTGTGAACATTCGATGAATGAAGTTGTAGGTACCACCAGAATAGAGGGCGAAGGTCTCAATCCTCCCACTGAGCCGCGGGAAGTGAAAGTTACGTTCCAACTATGCCCTAATCCTTCCATGAACAACAACGTTGGAATGAGCCCTAATGCTCCCGCTATCTCCATATTAAATAGTGGGTACTGGTAAAAACCATCACTGTACATCTGATCTAGTTTCGAGTAAATAAAAAAAGTCTGCAAAGAGAGAAATTCCAAAGCGGAAAAGAGTAAATCAATAAGTAGCGAGAAATGTCATAATTGGTAAATTAAGAAACGAAAAAATGATACTCAATGTAATTTACATTTGTACAAGCGCAGGATGAACTGATGAGTTGAAACCAATGAAATAGGTAGGTGAAAACTGTGGAAATTAAGGTCATTACAAGTATTTCACATTGGCGCATGCGCAGTAGCTATTAGTGATACAATCGTGTTGAAATTGATATGAGGTTATCAAGTCATCTTCTTCCAACTATCATCCAAATTTAAGCGAAATCGAACGGCTAGAGTGTGAAAAAATTAAACATAATGGAATTTACGTGTGCGCAAGCGCAGAATGAAGTATTGGTATGGCAACAATGAAACTCGTAGGGGACCATCTACAACCTAACCCGCGCGTTTTCTGACAGTTTCATCGAAATCGGAAGAAAACTGTGGGAAATAAGCTTGTTACAAGGATTTCATATTGGCTCTTGCGCAGTAGCTATTAATGATACAACATGTTGAAATTGATATAAGATGATCAAATTGTCATCCCCCAATTACCTATCATTCAAATTTGAGCGAGATACACACAGACAGTCAAGTACCTACTAAGTCAGTAGTCAGTAGTAGGTACCAATCAGTTTTCAGTCGTCAATAACTACTCAAATTCCCTCGCTGCGATTTAATTATATCGAGAGTCATGTTACTCTAGGTCTTGCAGATTCCGTACGTAAGTGTATTACGTAGGTATGTTACATGTATTTCGTAGTTACCTATTTACTGCAACTAATCGTGTGGAGCTCACTCAGATCATCTGAAAGTAAACTAAGCGCTCCTGTAATAACAAGAGGCCTTATTTCAAAATTTATGAATGAAATTTGTGTGCTACCCATTCACCTCCTTCTCTTCAGATCCCCCCCTACTCTGATGCAGTCCCGTTGTTACTTCAGAGCTTCATCAAATATTACACATGAGTAGGTATTAATCACATTCTGAAATTGAATTGGAAAATTCTAAAATTAAAATAAAATTTTAACTTACTCAGCTGATCTGGAAAGAGCCCCATCTTTCAAATCGTCTCTTGGTGTCCTAGAGAGGCTCCTTGTCAAATTTCGATATCCTTCAGTGAAGAGGAGAGAATTTAGCTCACTCAGCTAAACAGGAAAGAGCCTATTATTTGAACTTCCTGTTGCTTCATGATGCTTTTTGACATGGATATGTCTTTTGGCTGGGGGTCAAGGAATTTTTCACGACACTTTTTTTCCCGACCGACACTTTTTTTTCCCGACCGACACTTTTTTTCCCGACCGGCACATTTTCTATTGATTTTCACGTACAACCAAGGCGTTACTAGGGAAGAGTAACTCCCATAGTTTTCATAGTAGGAAAATCGTACGCCACTTTTCGGAATGCTCTCATTTTACCACGACATTTCATGACCTCTAAGCCATTGTAGTGTCAAGGAATGCCGATTTATTACTCTAAGTTAAATTATTACTCTAAGTTAAACCTAACGCTTGCATACGAGTCTGCAACGCATTGGGACATTTTCATGTGTTTACCTATGAATGGTCAACGTCATTTCTGATGGTCATAATCATCGTTGTGGCCACTTGGGACAATTTTTTTCGTGACGATTTTTTTTTTATGTGCCATATGAAAGACATGAAAATGTCAAAAATTATGAAATATGTTGAAAAAATTCTGAAATTGAAATGACATATTCCGAATTCAATTTGGAAAATACTGAGTTTGGTTTGGAAAATCTCAGCATGGTCTGGAATATTCCGGATTTGAATTGGAAAAGCTACAGTTAGCTACGTGGTATCGAAAAGCTCCAGTCCTGCAGCATGATCGTATGAGCGAATTTTCGTAAATTATTGTACTATATTATTTTACATTGTTTTAGAAATTGAGGACTTTGAGTGAAAAGAAATTGTTAACTACCAATTTTATGGCAAACAACTCGTTCTAAATAGTTTTTTGCTATTCAAATTAAATTTTAAATTTTAAACTTTGTTTTACAGTTTTAATCTAATTTTTTTGAAATTATTACTGAAATTTGTGTATATTTTTAAGCATAAATTTGTTCATAAATTGTTGAATGATCTAGTTAATCGTTGATAAACTTCTTTTTACTGCTAAAACTCTGTTAAAAATATAGATTTAATTATTTTTATCCGTTTTTAGCCATTTTTGGTTATTTTTAGCACAATTTTTGAAATGTGACCAATTTAATATGCTAAAAAAAATATGGCCTCGTCCTTTCGTTTGGAAAGCTTGATTTTAGGTGCAAGAACGGAATGTTTATCTCAATCCTAAGGAGAGTTATCAGGAGAGTTATCGTCTGGAAGGACATATATATATATATATATATATATATATATATATATATATATATATATATATATATATATATATATATATATATATGTTAAACTCTAGGATTCGTTTCAGAATGTCCCAAAACGGATTTCAATGAAGGAAATTTTCGAAAATTTTGATTTAAAAATTTTTGGAGCCATTGCAATAGCTTCATTTTTTACGAAAATTCGTTTATTACCTACCTATGCCTGAGACTTTAATTATTATTTACGAGTCGAAGTTTTGGACCAAATCCCAGATAACGTTTCATAGCATTGGAGAATATACAAGGACAAGAACTCTTTCACTGGCTGAATGAAAAATGGAGCTTTCAATCAGCTAAGTCGGAAATGAAAGCTCGGATCTGCCTTTGAAGATTTAACTCCGATATTGCCTGTCTCGTTTCACTTTTATGGTTTCCGCATGTGGATTATTCAGTTATTCGAACTGCTGGTTATCAATATACAATTACATCATGTTTTGTTAGAAACTGTGGACTGTACATCGTGGTTAATAATGATAATAATCTTTATTATCCATAGGTACATTCATGTTCCCACCTCGTGGATAATCAAAATATCTTACCTTAAATAAATCAAAGGTTGAGAAAAAAAAAATGTAATGAAAATACAATAAAAAAAAAATAAATAAATTAATAAATTAATGAAACAAGAGTGAGAAATAGGCAGGAGAGAGAGAGAGAGAGAGAGAGAGAGAGAGAGAGAGAGAGAGATTGATTGATTGATTGAATTATTTATTTATTTATCTGTACATTTTCGGACCCATTGGTCCGCTCTTCCAAATATACAGAAATTTGAAAACCAAAATTTACAAAATGTCAGGTTTATCCTGAAGAATATAAAATAATAATTTTCTTCTTACATCGAGTTCTATAAGTATTCTATGTTCTAAATTAAAGTAATTTATATCTTCGAGCAGGTAAAGATTTGTTGAGAATGTTATTTAATATTATTTAATTTAATGTTATTCAATATAATTTCATATGTAGATATGTAGTACCTATTCATTTGTATACAAGATTGTGGACAGTTCAATATAATCATTAGTCATAAGTATAATCACTATTTTCTGTTATCTAATAAACGTTTTGTGTACATATTTTTAAACTTCTTAATCGATTCGGATTCAATGAACATTAATATATTTTCGTTATAATTTCTTGTTGCCTCTAAAACAAATGATTTACTAAAAGCTTGGGTTCTATGGATGGGAATTCTTAATTGTTGACTAGCGAAACGGGATTGAGTTGGATGGCATCTTACTTCGGATACTTTTTTAAAATTTTCAAATAAATAAACTGGCTGTTGGGATCGTAAAACTTTATAGGTGAGAGCGGCAACATTTAATTCTTGTTTTTCTCGAACTTTCAGCCATTCTAATTTTTCAAAATATGGGGTTATATGCTCATCATAATTTAAATCAAAAATAAAACGAACAGTTGCATTCAGAGCTTTTTGAAGGTCAGAGAGAGAGAGAGAGAGAGAGAGAGAGAGAGAGAGAGAGAGAGAGAGAGAGAGAGAGAGAGAGAGAGAGTGCGACTGGGGTATATATACATATGAATATGTCTGAGTATATACAGGGTGTCTCAACATGAGTAGGCAAGACTTCAGGGATCGATTCTACAAGTAATTTGCAACAAAAAGTGCCTTGTAAACTTTTTAACATGTATCATGTTTTAGCCCTGGGGTCCTAGCGAATTTTGCGAGTCAATTTTTTTCCGCGCACGAAATTAATTACAGTGATTTCCGCCTACAACCGAGTCGTTGCTAGGGAAATGGTACTTCGTCGTTTTTCATCCCACAAAATTCGTTGACCATTCGTTCGAAAGCTCTCGATTTATCCAACAATATTATGTTAACTACGGCGAAGTGCGTGTCCAACAAACTGAGTTATGAGCATGGTTATATAAATAATTGTTTACACACAGGTGATCATTCTCAATAATTGATATTGTGAACATGATTGCAACCGCTTGTTAATTTCTGATGTTTTCATAGAATTTCGAATCAATATCGAGGAGAAAACATGATACATGTTTGAAATTTTTGGTTCTAGAACAGAAATAATTCTTTTAGAGGCTTCCTTTCCGAGTTATTTATTTTTTAAGATTTCTTTCGTGTTTTCAAACATACATTACAAAAACAGCTCTAACTCCCCAATTTGTCGAGTTTTCTCAAATCTAAGGATACCGTTGGAAAGAGCGTTAAATTTCCTATCATTCTGATGTAAATTTCAATTTTTTTGATTAGTTCTAGTTAGTGAAAAAAATTACCAATGTTTAACATTTGAAAAATATGTAATTACTGTCGATTTTTCTTCGTTTTTCTGCTCCTCAGTATGGAATTTTTTCAACAAGCGCTTTCCGGGAAAAACTTTCTCAACCGGTCAGCTTTCCAACGATTTACCAAAAAAAAATTTTTTTATGGGGAAGTTTTGGGAGAAAATAGCGTTTGAATTACAAAAAAAAGTTCCAGTCATGCAGCATGATCGTATGAGCGAATTTTCATAAACGGTCGTATTACATTTATGTTAAATTCTGTTAAAATTTGAGCACTTTGGGGACAAATAAAAATTTTATTATACATTTTATAGCAAATTAACTTTTTGTCAGTAATATTCCAATGAACAAACGATTTTGTGGATTTTTACAATTTTTTCAAGTTCTCCTATCGATTTTTAGCTTATTTTAATGAAATTTAAGAACATTTTTCAGTACAATTTTGTGCTTAAATTTTTAAATGTCCTAGTTCATGTTCGATTAATTTTTTTCGAGTAGCATTCTGCTAAAAAATATAAATTTGTTAATTTTTAGCAGTTTTTTTGCCTTTTTTAGTGATTTTTTAAGTACATTTTTTGAAATTTGACCAATTTAATGTGCTCAAAAAGTGTTGTCCAACGAACTCATCCTTTCTTTTGAAATGCTTGATTTTTTGGCGAAAGAACGAAGTTTTTATCTCAATTCTATCGAGAGTTATCGTCTGGAATGACACATACATATATATATATATATATATATATATATATATATATATATATACATATAAAAAAGCGTTAAAATCCAGAAATCATTTCAGAATACCTCAAAACAGATTTCGATGAAGAAATTTTTTGAAAATTTTTATTTTAAAATTTTTGGAGCCATTGCAATAGCTTTATTTTCTAAGAAAATTCGCTAAAAACGTGATTTTGTCGGTCAAAATCAACGTTTCATTTTTTTTCTTTTTTCTTTTATTTTTTTTTTTAATTTTTTTAAATATTCATGATACACAGCTGTATTCGATGATAATAGACCAAAAAAATAATAGTGTCTCTACTTAACTCATCTTCCACCTGCCTCATCTACCTGAGAAAAATTAGATAATCAACGGAGGGGCAGGCAGAAAAATACGATAATACGATCGGCTACCTCAGTCAATTGTGCTTCAAAATTATTCCTCGGATACTTATCGTTCATTTGAGTAGGTACCTAATAATACGGGGTGGGTTGGCAATGAAAATGCTGCTGTGTATCAGAGATCACTCGTGTTATAAAAAATTATTAATTACTTCTTTAAAAAAAATAAATAAATACATAAATCAAAGCAGGTTCTCAAATAGATGGGGAGTACGTTACACAAGAACAAGAAAAAGCGGAGATTTTTAAAAACAAATTAAAAACCCAGTTCTCTCCCAACCCAGCAACAGATCCAGGATTTGTTGAGTACATCAATCATAAAATTGAAGAACCTCTCCTACTAACCCCATTTTCTACTTACTTCACCCCAGAAAAGTTAAAAACCAATAAACCAAACGCCTACCAAGAAAGTACCCAGACCCGATAAAATCACACAACCACTGCTCAAAGCTTTCCCTCGTAAAACCATTGTTATGCTCACTCAAATTTACAACGCCATCCTCCGTACCACTTACTTCCCGAAGGCTACGGAGAAGCCCACACACCGCCGGAACATGCACACATAATAATGGTGCATAAACCCAACAAACCACGAAATGAACCAGACAGCTATAGGCCAATAAGCCTACTATCCATATTTTCAAAGATAATTGAAAGACTGCTGCTCCCTGCACTCCACACATCTCTAGATCATCTTATTCCCGACAGTCAGTATGGTTTCCGCGAATCACATTCCTGCCCTCAACAATTGCACAGAGTAACAGACGAAATCATGGATGCATTTGAGGAAAAGACTACGTGCCTGGGGCTATTCCTAGACACACAACAAGCATTCGATAGAGTGTGGCACCAAGGCCTCCTAGCCAAACTGAAGGATCACCTCACAGACACATATTACAAAATCATCAACTCCTACTTGTGCGGACGCACTTATTCAGTAAAATGTAATAACGTCGTATCAACAACATCACGAATCTACGCTGGAGTGCCACAGGGAAGCGTTATCGGCCCATACTTATATTCCATATACTCTTCAGACTTTCCTCAATCCCCAGCCATCAAAACCGCTCAGTTTGCAGATGACGTAGCAATATTGTGCAAAGGGACTTGTCATGAAACAGCCCAGAAGCTACAGCAACATGTACACGCGATTGAACGCTGGTGTTCAAAATGGAGAACAAAGCTGAGCCCACAAAAATCCGTAGTTGTTAAATTTACCCTTAAACGGAACATCACTCATGTACCAATTTCCCTTAACAATGAGATCATACCTCAAGAACCACAGGTTAAATATCTGGGAATGATACTGGATTCTAAACTCACTTGGGCCGCACACATCACCTCAATAATAATCAAAATCCGTCATCGCCTTGCCCAGCTGAAGTTCCTGCTAAAAGGAACATCCAGATTACCACTCAGATTGAAGAAATTAATCTATATGGTGATCATTCGACCAGTATGGCTATATGGGTGTGGACTCTGGGGCTCAGCATCCGACAGCCAAAACAACAGGATACAGGTCATACAAAACCGTACACTGCGTATAATCTCCTCCGCGCCATGGTATGTGAGGAACAGCATAATACACCATGACCTGAAAGTCCCGCTGATTACAGAAACGATGAAAACTTGCTACAATCAACTGCACACATCGATGGCTGGCCATAGAAATCAACTAGTACAGTCAACAGCAATAAATCTCCCGGCAAATAGATCGCGTCGAAGACTCAAAAGAAAACGCCCACCGGACTTTCTAGAATAATTTGTTAACAACTACCCTCCTATTATGTGATAAAAACTATGTTCCTATTAATCTGTTAAAATTGTTATTTAAATTCGTACTATAATATTGAACAAAATTCGATGCTATTTTGTAACAAAACACTTCGTGAGGACTGCTACTGAGCAGTGACCTCACCACACGTCTCATGTTAGTAGTGTCACTAGACGCTAATTACAATATTAGCACAACTGTAATGCACAAAAATATGCAAATAAAGTTATTAATAGAAAAAAAAAAAGGTTCTCAAAGTGCTTCCCTCCTTCCTATATGCGTTGGTGGCATCTCTTCCTCGCGGATCGTGTGACGTTACGTAAGGTATGTGCATTCTGCATACAGGAAGGAGGGAGACACTTTGAAAACCTGCTTTTTTTTCCTTTTTTTTTTAGAAGTAATTATTTTTTTTTATAACACGAGCGATCTCTGATACACAACAGCATTTTCATTGGTAATCCACTCCGTATTATTAGGTACCCACTCAAATGAAAGATAAGTATCCGAGGAATAATTTTGAAGCACAATTGACTGAGGTAGCCGGTCGTATTATCGTATTTTTCCGCCTGCTCCTCCGATAATTATCTAATTTTGCTCAAGTAGGTAGATGAGGCAGGTGGAAGATGAGTTAGGTAGAGCCACTATTATGTTTTTGGTTTATTATCATCGAATACAGCTGTGCATAATGAAATAAAAATAAAATACTTAAATTTACAAAAAGGAAACGTCGATTTTGACCGACAAAATCATGTTTTTTGTCATTCAAACGCTATTTTCTCCCAAAACTTCCCTATAAAAAAAATTTTTTTTTTTTAGTAAACTGTTGGAAAGCTGACAGATTAAGAAAGTTTTTCCCAAAGAGTGCTTGCTGAAAAACTTCGACACTGAGGAGCAGAAAAACGAAGAAAAATCGACAATTTTAACATTTTTTTCAAATCTTAAACATTGGTCAAGTTTTTGTGATGTAAGTTTGAAAACACGAAAAACATCTTAAAAAAGAAATAACTCGGAAACGAAGCCTCTAACAGAAAAAGTTTACAAGGCACTTTTTGTTGCAAATTACTTGTAGAATCGATCCCAGAAGTCTTGCCTACTTAAGTTGAGACACCCTGTATATATGGGGTTGAATCAATATTCATCGCATCGAACCTATGTAAACATGAAATCGAATAAAGATTGCTTATTACAATTATTGCTTGTTTTCTTATTGAAATGTTTCTCAAAGAAGTTATAATACTTGCTATAATGATCAGGTAATTCATTCGTAGTATTTCATCATTTAATGAGGAAATTCCATTAAAACTTCTATCAATATCTAATCAACAAAAATGAATTAAATGTGAGTAATTAATCGAAAGAACGGCGATAGAAACAGTAGTTAGTAGAACGTAGTTGTAAACCTACAGTAATACCTTCTTCAAGTGGTAATTATTGATTTATGATGCAGAGCTTGTTCAATTAGATGTTTTAGAGTGAATATTCACTCATAAATGTTTATTTGATATTTTGCAAATGGACGGATGTACCTTTTAAAACCAACGTTCGCCTTTCAGTCGTTTTCTTAGCAGCCATCTGAGGTGTGAAGTACACATTTACGTGAACATAAAGGCTTTAAAGTACGAAATTACGCGTTTCAATTTTTATTGAGACGTATTAGGCCGCATATTTATTGAGGAGTTTATAGGTATGAAGTGGTATGTTTGAGGTAGGTATCTAATTTTATTCTATTACTGCCTACGTCTCAACTTGTTTCATTTTTTGCTTAATAAACTTTTTAACGGACCAAAAGCAAAACAACAGTCGAAAAATCCCAATTTCTCCTATTATCATAAAATGTTTTAGCATGGAACATGCTTTAGCCATCACCTAACTGGGCAAAAACGTGAGGAAACCGTGGAACGAATGTAGCGCGGGATTTTGTAATGATTTTTACTTACAACCGACCCGTTTCTAGGGAAATGTATCGCCGTTAGTTTTCATCCCACAAACATCGTTCACCACTCGTTGAAAAGCCCTCAATTTATGCGTAAATTATATAGGTACTGCCAAAACCGCTGTAAATATGGACGAAGCTGATATATCTACTCCTGATTTAAAAGAACTGTGAACAACATTCGCGAAAACCAACATCGATTTTGACATGGATATGTCTTTTGGCTGGGGGTCAAGGAACTTTTCGCGACACTTTTTTTTCCCGACCGACACTTTTTTTCCCGACTGGCACATTTTCTGTTGATTTTCACGTACAACCAAGGCGTTACTAGGCAAGAGTAACTCCCATAGTTTTCATAGTAGGAAACTCGTTCGCCACTTTTTGGAATGCTCTCATTTTACCACGACATTTCATGACCCCTAGTCATTGTAGTGTCAAGGAATGCTGATTTATTACTCTAAGTTAAAAACTAATCTTGTTTTGTAACCATAATGGCATAATCTTGTGAAAAGAAGGCACTACATGGTTGGTATACAATTGAGTAGTAGGTACCAACTGGTAAGCAGTAGGTACTAGACATATCCATGATCTTTTGTTGTTCCCATCAAGGGGGAAATTAAAATGCTTGATTTCGAAAACTGTCTCCTACAGAACAGCGACACTCCTCAGTTGAAATTTTTGACATGGATGTCTTTTGGATGGGGTCAAGATTTTTTTGAAGTGTAAACTTCTATAGGCGCACCGACGAAAAATTTAGCGGGGTGTGAATACGACTTTACCGTTTTCCCCCTCTAACTGGATAACGAAATAACTGAGAATTTGATAACAGAATGTCAATGTATGAGTAAACACAGTTGAACCAACATTCTATTTCCGACTGCCCACCAAATATTTCTTTCCTTTGCCGCTTTGTATTTGAAACATTTAGATTGCACTTTGATGTTACCTATTTAGTTAGTGCAAATAATAATATGGATAATTTTAATTTGAAATAGCGTGTTATCTTATGGTTGAATCTAATCCCGGCCGCAAATTATTACTCAACATTCTATTACTCAATTTTAACCATTTGGGTTTATTATTTCCAATAATAAGCCTTTGTAATCATATAGGAGGGGGGGGGGGAGGAATTATTTTTCCCGACCGGCACATTTTCTGTTGATTTTCACGTAGAACCAAGGCGTTACTAGGGAAGAGGGGGGGGGGGGGGTCCCATAGTTTTCATAGAAGGAAAATCGTTCGCCACTTTTTGGAATGCTCTCATTTTACCACGACATTTCATGACCTCTAGTCATTGTAGTGTCAAAGAATGCTGATTTATTACTCTAAGTTAAAAACTAATTTTGTTTTGTAACCATAATGGCATAATCTTGTGAAAAGAAGGCACTACATGGTTGGTATACAATTGAGTAGTATTATTATATCACAGTATAACGATATTTAAGTAAGTAGGTGCCTACCAATGAAAATAATATAAATGTATTATAGATAATTGAAAAGGTTTTAATAATCATTAAAAACTCCATAGCGGAATAAAATCAATCACTTTACTCCCCCAACCTCGCAAGGCATTGTTTCTTGTCTCGGAATAAATGATTCATTCATTCATTCATCAAGATGTAGGTATTCAAAATCGGTAATTTAGGAATCGGGAAAATGATGCTTGAAGTTATTTACTAGAATGGCGTAATGATTTGAGAAAAATAAAGTAGGTAGGGAACAATATACAGCCTAATCCACAAATTCACAGAAAATGTAATCAAAATCTGATGGAAACTTGACCTTGTTTCAGGGGAGTACACTTTCGCACATGCGCAGGAGCTAATAATGATGCAATCATGTTGAAACTAACATGGAATAATTAAACCATTATCCCCCCACTATGCACCAAATTTGAGCGGGATTAGACGACTAGGGCGTGAAAATATAATGCTTGGATGAATTTACGTTTGCGCTTACGCTAAATAAGGTAATGATTTGAGAAGTATGAAATTAATAGAGGACCATTTGCAGCCTAACCAGCACATTCCCTGAAAATGTCATCAAAATCGGATTAAAACTGTTGAAATTAGGCTCGTTTAAACAGGAATACACATTCCCGCTTCGCAGTAGGTACTAATGATTAGGTTACGCTGAAATCGCTAGGGAATGCTCGAATTAATCTCTGCCACCTATCCTCAAAATTTGAGCGAGATAGGACGACGGAGACGCGAGAAAATAATGCTTGATGGATTTTACGTTTGAGCATGCGCTGAGTGAAGTAATGATTTCAGAAGTATGGAATTAAAAGGGACCATTTGCAGCCTAACCAGCACATTCCCTGAAAATGTCATCAAAATCGGATTAAAACTGTTGAAATTAGGCTCGTTTAAACAGGAAACACATTCGCGCATGCGCAGTAGGTACTAATGATAAGGTAATGCTGAAATCGCTAGGGAATGCTCGAATTAATCTCTGCCACTTATCCTCCAAATTTGAGCGAGATAGCACGACGGAGACGTGAGAAAATAATGCTTGATGGAATTTACGCTTGCGCATGCGCTGAGTGAAGTAATGATTTCAGAAGTATGGAATTAAAAGGGGCCATTTGCAGCCTAACCAGCACATTCCCTGAAAATGTCATCAAAATCGGATTAAAACTGTTGAAATTAGGCTCGTTTAAACAGGAATACACATTCGCGCATGCGCAGTAGGTACTAATGATAAGGTTATGCTGAAATCGCTAGGGAATGCTCGAATTAATCTCTGCCACTTATCCTCCGAATTTGAGCGAGATAGCACGACGGAGACGTGAGAAAATAATGCTTGATGAATTTTATGTTTGCATTAAAAGGGACCATTTACAGCCTAACCAGCACATTCCCTGAAAATCTCATCAAAATCGGATGAAAACTGTTGAAATTAGGCTCGTTTAAACAGGAATACACATTCGCGCATGCGCAGTAGGTACTAATGATAAAATGCTGAAATCGCTAGGGAATGCTCGAATTAATCTCTGCCACTTATCCTCCAAATTTGAGCGAGATAGCACGACGGAGGCGTGAGAAAATAATGCTTGATGGAATTTTCGTATGAGCATGCGCTGAGTGACGTATTGATTTGGGAACAACGAAACTCATTAGGGACCATTTTCACCCTAACCCACACATTCCATGAAAATTTCATGAAAATCCGTTGAATATTGTGGAATTTAAGCTTGTTACAAAGATTTGTGGACATACACACACACACACTTGGAAAGAGAACTAGAGGGAGAATGACACGCAACGAAAGTTGTTCAGAATATTCAGAATAGTCCACTCGTAAAAGACGAGTGGAAATTTTAACACTGTAAAAAAAAAAAAAAACCGTTTGATTTTAGTGGGGACTACAAATTTTTCATCTCTCGAAATTGAAAACAGTGCTTCCGCTACCTACAGGTAGATTTGGGAGCAATTTAACTGATGAAATTTAGCATTTAGGTACCAATACTTCAACAGTAGGTACATCCAAAAAAGCAAGCGGAAAAATAGATTTTGGAAGGTAAAAAATCGGTTCAACTTGTCTCAACATTGTTTCAACGGATCCGATTTCTTTCATCTGGCCCATCAAAACCGTAACAACCGCCTGATCAACCAGATGAGGCTGAAGCTTCAAGCTCATTCGGGTGGGTTCGAGGAGCGGCCAACAGAATGTGCTTCAAGCAGCTCTCCAGGGAACTAGCTGGCTATTCCCACGTGGTTTATTATACGCTTCAATATACACCTTAACGATATTTTTTTTGTATAACAATCGTTAAACCTTAAGAGTGTTTCTACCTAGAATAATTTTTTGAGGCATCTTTCCGAAGTTGTTGATCATATCGAATGGTCTTCAATAAGGAAAGAGCTAAGACTAAGAGACATTCGACTGGAGTCTGGGGAATTGACGTTCGGCCCAACACCAGTGCTACCTTGCGCCGTTTCTGCAACTATCGTTACCACAAATTCCAAGATTTTCCCGCCTTCGCTTTGAATCCACCGTACTCACGGGCGTAGCCAGCCCGTGACCCGGTTTCCCAGCGCTTAACTGGCTACGCCAAAGACTTGAATTATTGAATTTAGAGAACATAATTGCATATCGCATGACCTCGTAATTTAACCTGAATAATCTCCCGGAAAGTTCTGGTGGCCGAATCCCGACCAAAATAAAAGAAGACCGCGGCCGACTAATCAATAGGTACAATGAATAAACTTACAATATCGGTTCTGATATTGTAAAAAAGGAACCCATAAAAACAAGTTTTTAATGTAACTCTTTCTTTTTCTCATGTTCTCGGTTAATTTTATTGTTGTTTCAATATTTGGTAGTTTCTTGGCAACAGTAAATTGAAACAAAATCACATTGTTTCAAAATCACATTGATAATAACTTAAATTAAATTGACAAGGAAAATCATTTAATATTTTATTGACCCTGGATTCATTGTCATTTTATGCAGACGTTCAATAGTATCCTTCTCCTCCCTCCTCCTCCTCCCTCACTCCTCCTCCCTCCTCCTCCTCCCTCCCTCACTCCTCCTCCCTACAATACACAACACTTGTAAGGTGTCCCATATTAAATTTCAAATTTTCGAAAATTTATAGTATAACTAACTTTTTCTTCGCGAAAATTTGATAGATTAAAATGTACGCCAGCATGAACTCAAGTGCAAAATTTCAGATCGATTGGATATCGGGAAGTGGGTTAAAAATCGATCTGAAATTTTGTCTCAAGAAAGAAAGAAAGCAAGAAGAGAATCGAAGTTAATAGAAAGAGTTAAAAAATAACATCGATATTGTGAAAATAACAATGATATGGAAAAAATTTCGTCAAAAAAACTACTTATAAACTCGTAAACGAGTTCCACTATCTGCTTTTCAAGCAGATAACATGTTACATGGATATGTCTTTGTTCGGGGATTTCATTGCGGTTGTCCTCGAGAGTTGTTTTATTTGACTGTTTTATTTGACAAATCAGTTATATTCGGATGTTTATAAATTTTTTCCTGGATACACCAAGATCTGAAGATGTCCTCAGTAAGAGGACGAAACGTTATCAAATAAAACAATAAATGAAATAATTTCATTTATTTTCCCTGGGCCGCATCCCGACTAATTTCAACAAAACAACGGTTTACTCATAGAAATGTTGAAAATAACTGTGGACTGTGGAGAGAAGCCACTACAATGAGTTGTTGTTTACAGTCGACTGTTGTCAAGAGGATGATAATGTTTCCTATGGAGTGGAGTAAATGATGCTATTGCTTTACGTTAAGAATACCTATTGTAACCGGCTTATTAAAATTGTTTATAGTCCAATCAACTTAGTTTAGGAATGTAGCCAGGTACGTAAGGAGGGGGAAATTGGTAGCTTGAGATGTGAACATTTATCACATAAATCAAGCGCTTTCCAACGAGTGGCGAACGATTTCTGTGCGATTAAAACTGCGGAAGTTCCATTCCCCTAGCAACGGCTGGGTTGTACGTGAAAAACACTGAAATTGTGACACAAATTTTGCGTCACGGAAATTTTTGGTTGACCCCCCAGAGCAAAGACATATCCATGTCAAAATCGTAAGCGTCAGATTGTGCTAAATGACCGAAAAATGGGATAGAAGTATTACTATCGTAACCTCCACGGAGCTTTGAAAAAGCGTAAACGACTCCACAAATGTCTTAACACATTGTTTGGAAAGATATCGTATCATCCACTATCGTAGCTATCGCAACCACCGTCATAGAAAACAAAAATGACATGCGGTACCCATATACTTCGTCGCAAACCTTCGCTCATACTTTATATACCTACAGCATATGGCAAAATTTAACCATTTTCAGCTGTATTTTGTCATTTTTAGAAATTTGTTAAAAGAAATATTTTTTTTTTTAATTTGACCAATTTATTGGGCTTAATGTCAATCCTAAGGATAATTATCGTCTGAAATGGCACACACACACATTGCCATGGCGTAGGTAAAGTGCCGTATAGGCGTCCCGGCAGGAGTGCTTCGTGGTACCACCAATCCCTTCCTTCGGGGCTCTGACTGGTGGTCATTTTATAGAGAACTTCCTTTTGTTCCTCTCTCCCTCCTCCTCCTTCACAAAACAACGGTTTACTTATAGAAATGTTGAAAATAACTGTGGAGAGAAGCCACTACAATGAGTTGTTGTTAACAGTCGACTGTTGTCAAGAGGATGAAAATGTTTCCTATGGAGTGGAGTAAATGATGCTATTGCTTTACGTTAAGAATATTGTAACCGGCTTATTAAAATTGTTTATTGTCCAATCAACTTAGTTTAGGAATGTAGCCAGGTACGTAAGGAGGGGGAAATTGGTAGTTTGAGATGTGAACATTTATCACATAAATCAAGCGCTTTCCAACGAGTGGCGAACGATTTCTGTGCGATGGAAACTGCGGAAGTTCCATTCCCCTAGCAACGGATTGGTTGTACGTGAACATCATTAGAAATTGTGACATGTTTTTTGCGTCACGGAAATTTTTGGTTGACCCCCCAGAGCAAAGACATATCCATGTCAATCACAATAACTATGAGGTCATATACGATAGAAACTGCTACGGAATCAAGATAAGAAAATGATAATGGGGGAGATAACTGTGGGAGAAAGTCCCTTTACTTCCCGACAGGCAGCGCTGGTGTTGGGCCGAACGTCCTTTCCCCAGACTCTAGTAGACATTCGGGGTAGCGAACTCTGTAGTATTAGTATGTTACAAAGACATTGTAATAGTAAACTAGACCCACTCGTAGCGCTAGTGTCGCGTTGCAAATTGAAAGGTCTGTAGTCGGCCATATTGGGGGCAACATCGTTTATTATGTGCAATGAAGATTGTATTATTATAGTTTATCTACTCATGAAATTTTTTTGATAATGCACAATGATTGAAGTGTGTGCGGCATTTAAACTGCATAAATCGCAAAACTGAAGACTGCACACTCTCATTTCACAAGTAAGAATAGATTTTCACGATTTCCTAAAGATTATTTTGGTCTGTTGTAGGCCTCTTGATGTGGTAACGCAGTACCTATTGTAGTTGGTAATAATTTCCTTTTAACTAACTTATCAATATGCATGAGCTACAAAGTTTCAAATTAATCTAAACTTTGTTTTGTTTTTTCCACAGATTTCCTTTAAACAAGAAATTGAGAGATTTGTATGAAATTGTTTTTTGTATTGACATTGTATTGTACTATTGTATATTGTATTGACAGAATTGTATGAAATTGTATGTAAAATGAAAATAATATAATAACATAGAAAGTGCCATGATGTAGTTATTCATTTACTTATTCAATTGTTCAGCTCCTCTGATCATACTCCTTGCCCCATCCAGGTGAACCCATGGCGTTTGTAAAACTGTGTCTTATGTACAAGATATTGTCTCAATATTGAAATGCAGAGCGATTCTTCAGTTACTTTGGAAGAATGGTTCTGAGATAATTGCTTTTGAATAATGGAAGGATCTTTCACTTCAAAATACCTAACTAACTTATGCCCTAACTATTATAAGTACCTACTGTATGAAAAGTACAATATCGCCACTACGCAAAACTACATGAAACCATAATTATTGGTACGTAATGCATGCATTACACGGACGTCCCTATGAATGGATTTTATATATATTTGGTGAGAGTTAAAATAAGAGAAAAAACAAATATATCATGACTTCTCGAACCCCCCCAATTAACTCCCTCCACCGACAGCAAATTCAAATAATAAAACTTCCAGTATGAAATTTGAAGCTCCTGACATATTTTTATAACCTAGACCGAATTTATAATCGAATTTAAAAAATGATCTCGAAAATCTGACTTGAATAGTTAAAACATCATGATTTATTACTATTACCTCCTTCAATCTTCCTCGTCCATAATGAAATTTGAAACTTCTAATACACTTTTCAAAACTAGACCAAATTCATGGTTGAACAAAAAAAGAATCACAAAAATCTGATGATATTAGTTGAAACATCATGATATTTTACTGTTACCCCCTCCATTCACCCTTTTTCATAATAAAATTTGAAATTCCTGATATAAGATCCAAAACTAAACCAAATTCATGGTTGAACAAAAAAAGAATCACAAAAATATGACGATATTAGTTGAAACATCATGATATTTTACTGTTACCCCCTCCATTCACCCTTTTTCATAATCAAATTTGAAATTCCTGATATAAGATCCAAAACTAGACCAAATTCATAGTTGAATAAAAAAAGAATCGCGAAAATCGGACGAGAATTGTGGCCTAAATAAGTTTGTAAATTGTCATATTTGGTTAGATATTCCAAAGACAAGCAGCTCCCACAGTTTGTCTCTGTTGAAAATATTGCATAAAATTCATTTACAAACTGTGTTGTCATCATAATAATTGACGATTTTAATGATTTTAGACTAGATTTCATACAAAATATGTTTTCTAAGAACACTTACAGTCATACACAAACTTGCTAGCCTTACAATTCAAAAAGGGCGCGTGAAGTTGCCCCCAATATGTCCGCCAATGCTCTCTTCAATTTGCAACAGGCAGCGTCTGAGATCCACGTTCAGTTGTAGGGCATTGGTATGTTATAAGAGATGGGGAAAATGAGTCGGTGAGCGGTTCGGAGCGCTCCGCTCACTCAAAAGAACCGGTTCTTATAGACGGCTCAGTTGATGATTTCCGCGCGTAAGCATATACGCATTGTAGGAGTTAGAGATGTGCCGATTCCGATCTTAGTTGAAACTGTTCCAACCTGCTCCAGTTCCGCTTACCGATACGGAGCTCATAAATAATTATGGTTTCTACACCCGCGCCTTCACTTGGATCCCTAACTACTTTTCCATAGTATCTACCTACCTACTTTTAATCTTTTGACTTTGACTAAGCAATCTCTTTTCGCTCTGTGGGTGTAGTGGCAGAATTTCATGAAATTAGGTATGTCATTCAACAAAGAGTGGAGTGAGTGAGTTTCAAGTTTATATAAGTTCCTATGAAAGAAACAGAATCGAAAAGTAAATCGAGATGATACCTAAGTACATATAGTTGTATGAGCGAATTTTCTTCAATTATTGTATTACATTTGTGCTAAATTATATTGAAATTTGAGTTCTATGTGTGCATTGAAATTGGTAACTAAAAATATCTCAATTAAAACACATTTTTGGATTTTTTCTTCTTTCTTTTTAATCAGTTTTATTGATTTTTCAACTCATACTATGATAAAATTGAGGTGCATTTGTCCGCATAAATTTTGTGCACTCATTTTTTAATGTACTACTTCATAGTTGATAAACATTTTCTAAGTAGTATTCTGCTTAACAGACCGAAACAAACTAGGTACTTACAATTTACCGAGGAGATGGGGGGGGAGGCAGTTGTTGAAAGGGTTGCATCGCGTCCTAGGCGGGAACGAGTTAGGTAGCCACTTGGATTTCGATATTAGTCAGTTCCGATGATAATAACAAAATCGAGAAGGAGAACGATCTCGATTCAAATCCGGATCGAGAACAGCTGGTTCAGATGATAACGACAAAATCGAGGGGAGAAAACAAAACCGGATCGGGAACTCTGAGATCGAGAGCTCTTTGGAGACATGGAGTCGGGAAGAGGAAACGCAGAACCACAGTGACTATGTATCGGGATCGGTATCTTGAGCGGCCTGGAACAGTTCCGGAGCAGTTCCACTGAGATTAGGTTCCACATTCCCGATTTGAGAGAATCGGCAACACCTCTACAATAGGCACTCGGGGTAGCGAACTCTGTAGTTGATAGTTAAGGCCCGATCACACAGGACGCGTTATAACGCGACGTTAGGGCCATGTCATACGAGCGCTATTGCCGTCGCGCAGATGCCGTCGAGATAGCGCCGGAAAAAGTACATGTCATACGTGACGGCAAATGCGTCGCGTTAATGCCGTCCCGCCAACGCCAGGTGCCTGTCATACGTAGTGTCTTCCGGGCGCATTTGCCGTCGCGGCAATTATGTTATTACCAAGATGGACACCATCCAGTTATTGTTCTGCCAGTGCTCACGCTGCAAATGCGTCCCGCTGGCGCTAGCGCTCCGTATGACAGGGTCCCGGCGTCACGTGCGCCGCGTCGCTAACGCGACCGTCCGCGTTGGCTGCTCTCAGCGTCCGGCTAACGCGGACTCGCCGACGGCATTAGCGTCCGTATGACATGCTCCATAAGAACCCCATTGCCGGGTTGGAGCGACTTTAACGCGACGGCATCTGCGCGACGGCAATAGCGCTCGTATGACATGGCCCTTAGGCGTTCCAGTAACGTCGCGTTACCGAGATACGGTACATTGCATCACCCCCGTCACACACACGGCGGTACCTCTCAGCGATACTTTCGGTAACGCGACGTCAGCCCCCCTTGAGTAGCACAGACAAGACTGGGTCTCGCGCCCTGATAACGCCCAATAATAACGCGGTGTATGTGACGTTGCTATATCGCCGAACGTCGGGGGGAACGCGCGTTCCTATAACGTCGCGTTATAATGCGTCCTGTGTGATCGGGCCTTTAGGGATGGGCAAAACGGCTCATCTCGGAGAACGATTCCAAGCGTTCCGCTCACTCGTAAGATCCGGTTCTATGGAACGGCTCAGTTGTTGTTTGCCGCGCGTATGCATTGTAGGGGTGAACTATGCTATGAAAAATGCGCTGTTTTGATTCCCTCATTATAGATAATTAATCATCGTAGATCTAACTTTTCGTAGTACTAAGCTTTTCACCACGATTCAGCTTTCAAATTTGAACCAATGTGCACTATCGCTCCTACTCTGGGTTCTTCTTTTAGCGAATTTTCTAAGAAAATAAAGCTATTGCAATGACTCCAAAAATTTTAAAATAAAAATTTTCAAAAATTTTCTTCATGGAAATCCGTTTTGAGGCATTCTGAAATGATTTCTGGATTTCAACGCTTTTTTATATGTATAATAATATATATATAAAGATTGAGTTCGTTGGATAACACTTTTTGACCACAATAAATTGATCAAATTTCAAAAAATGTGCTAAAAAAAAAAAAAAAAATCACTAAAAATGGCTAAAAACGGCTAAAAATTGTAAAAAACAATTTTTTTTTTTTTTTTTTTCAGAATATTGCTCAAATGAAGTTTATTAAGTCTAAAATAGAACATTCAAAAATTTATGTACAAATTATGCTGAAAAATGTACTTAAATTTTATTAAAATTTTCTAAAAAATCGACAATAGCTGCAAAAAAGCTAAAAATCTAAAATCTCTTTTTTGAATTGCAGGTTATTATTTAAAATACTTTTTTTGCCATAAAATTATTAGTTGATTGTACTTAAAAAGCTCTAATTTCAAAACGATTTATGTATTACACAATTCAATAATTTTCGAAAATTCGCTCATACGATCATCCTGCATGACTGGAAATTTTGATGATCCTATCTTTCGTCGAATGTTCTGTTGGGTTCTTTCACGCAAACTGGCCAAATATTCGAAGCTCCAAATCCTCCAAAATTATTGTAAATAATTTTTCCCCTTTCGCAAAATCTCAACCAGTTGTCGCCTAGTGACTGATTTTTTCCAATCCTCAGATATTTCGCCACTGCTGGGTGTGATCGTTCGCAAGGTGAGAAAACGTGCTGGAGTGAGGACATCGTTGGACTCAATATCATCTCCCACATAAACCAACGGACTTGAGTTTACAATTGTTTCGACTTCAGTAATAAAGGTACTCAATCGGACTAGTGACAAAGTTGACTTCCTATTGTTCTCCTTAAACAATTCTTGACAATGGACACCATCATCCCATAAAACCCACCAAACCAAGGGGCTAACTCAGGGATGAAATTCCAATAAATTATATTTCCTGAGATATGCAATATCAGATGGGATATGTCAGGTTCCCCCCGTCTGGCCACAAATCGTCGCAGAGCCATAAGAAAATCCTCTGCTGTCAAACTTGTAGATACTTTTAGATACAAGATGAACTGCTCTAGTTGCTAAGCAAAAAAATAGGCACACCCAAACTTTAAAAGTATGCCTTTGATTAGTACCATATAAATGACCGAAAAAATCTGCTCCGAAAACTGCGTCAAATCAATTTATCCTCATAAAATAAGTAATGAGTTTTTTTCCACGACATATCGAATATTATCAAAATGTTATTATTATCATTTAATAATGATTAACAGGACGTTTCCATTTGTTTTCGTCACGTCACAGTGGGGTTTTCTATTGATTTTCACGTACAACAAATGCGTTACTAGGGAAGTGTAACTCCCTTAGTTTTCATAGCAGGAAAATCGTTCGCCACTTTTAGCGAATTTTTGAGGAAAATTATTGGCGAATTTTTGAAGAAAATTAAGCTATTGCTCTCCCCTCAAAATTTGTAGTGGGAATTTTTGAAAAATTTTTGTCCAGAAATCCGTTTCAGGCTATTCTGAATCATATTCTGAAGTTTAACGCATTTTTGTAATGTATGTGTCATTCCAGACGATAACTGTCCGTAGCATTGTGCTAGAAACTTCAAACAAATTTTAAAATGTTAAGGACACAAAACGAAAGTTCAAGTTCGTTGGCCAGCATGATCGGATTACATCTTCAGGTTGAAATTTTCAGAAATGTAGTCAAAAATTTCAAAATGTCCTGTTTTTTTGCGATTTTTTGTGCCAAATAATTTTCTCAGCATATCACTAACATGTGGTATATTCGGAATCAGCGTAAAATTTCCTATAAGAATATGTATCAAGTTTTCAAAAATTTCAAAGTTGAAAAATCAGTCAAAAATCGAAATAATCGAAGATTTCTTCAAAAATTCGCTCATGGGCTGCATGACAGGACTTTTTGGAATGCTCTCATTTTATCACAGCATCTTATAATCCCTAAGCTTCTGTAATGTCAAGGAAAGCTGAATTATTACGCTCAGTTATAAACTAATATTGCTAAGTAACCATAATGAACTAATAATGTGTAAAATTAATCATTATTAAATGATCTGACTGTAGAACTGTAGGTCTATTTTTAAAATATCGATGTTTGATATACAGATATTTTTACCCGATATCAACGTTCCTATTTCAAAGGTTTATTACAAGGTGCGGCAGCATAACTTCCTTTTTTTTAAACTTAATAAAACGCATTGTATGAATCAGAAAATTTTTATTCGTTTTTTATAATATAGGCACATACATAAAGTTTTTTTTTACCCAGTTTTGAAGATCAAATCAGGTAGGTGACGTCCCCCATTCTCCATACACTGAGTAAACCGATTTCTGGCGTTTGTTATGACTCCTGCCAGTATAGCAGGCGTTATGTTGGCAATTTCTTCCTGGATGTTGTTCTTCAAATCTTGTAGGGTCCTTGGACGGTTCATATAAACACGAGATTTCAAAAAATCCCATAGAAAAAGTTGGACTTAGGGGACGTTTGGTTCCAACAAGACGGTGCAACGGCACACACTTCAAGAGCATCGATGGCTGTTTTGAGGGAACACTTCCCAGAGCGCCTTATCTCAATTAGGGGCGATTTGGAGTGGCCAGCCCGCTCTCCCGATTTGACCCCTTGTAACTTTTTTCTATGGGGTTTTTTGAAATCACGAGTTTATGTGAACCGTCCTCGAGTTTTCTCCTCGGAGAGCTCACCAAATGGGAGAGTAAGAAGAGGACTGCCCACTGGCTTCAGGTCAAGGGCCTGAGGCAGGCGAAACAATTTATTCACTTTTCTAGGAAGAGAGCTAAGGAGCTGCTCAGCCTGGGGAGAAGGGAGATACGTATGGTTGTGGGGCTCTTAACTGGGCACTGCCCACTTAGATACCATCTCCATAAAATGGGCAAATCAGACTCCACTCTCTGCCGCTTCTGTGGGGCAGAGGACGAGACGGCGAGTCATGTGGTCTGCCATTGCCCTATGTTGGCAAGAAATCGCTTCTTGAATTGGGGCAGAACCTCCATCGATCCCCAAGACATTAAGATGGGGGAGATTAAGACTCTCCTCGCTTTTGCCAAAACGTGGTGGGGAAGGATTGACTTCCCAGCTGTGGCTGGCATTGGCGATATGGCGCCAAGCCAGACTGGGGCTGCGACTCAGTAACTTACCGAGGGTGGAGCACTCGGGCCCAGACAGTGCCTGAGGGCTGGTAGGAGTGCCGGAACCAGGCAGATAGTGCTTGGTTTGACAGGGCTGTTGGTATCGGGCAGACCTAGTGTCTGGGATGGGGAGGAGGTACGGCCTCCTTCTCCAGCTACAATAGGCCATTACGGCCTCAGTGGCTTAAAAAAAAAATAAAATAAAAAATAAAAAAAAAATGTGAACCGTCCAAGGACCCTACAACATCCAGGAAGAAATTGCCAACATAACGCCTGCTATACTGGCTGGAGTCATGACAAACGCCAGAAATCGGTTTACTCAGTGTATGGAGAATGGGGGACGTCACCTACCTGATTTGATCTTCAAAACTGGGTAAAACAAAACTTTATGTATGTGCCTATATTATAAAAAACGAATAAAAATTTTCTGATTCATACAATGCGTTTTATTAAGTTTTAAAAAAAGGAAGTTATGCTGCCGCACCCTGTATTAAAAATAATAAACCGGAGCAGACATTGCGAGGATAGAGATGAATACAAACCAAGAACAGTTGGTTTTAGTGGGTCAGACAACACACGAGTGCACCTGCGGTTGGAAACGATTTCATGCGTCAGCGAACCTTCGCTTCATTGAGCAGCTCGTTCCGGGACAAAGAAAAAGAGAACAGAAGACCCCAATCTCGGTTCGGTAGAGCAGTTTAGCTCGGTGGGCGTTAATTAGGTCAATTATGTTTTTAATGAAGTTCCAGGGCATAGTCGGCCTCCGTTCCCCGTGCGCTGAGCCTCCAAGCCTCCACGCCAGGGACATTGTAGTGTGGGGAGACTGTTTGCAAATTACCAAAAAACACTATTTGTTGGAGGGCTGAGATGTTGAAACAATGTTAAAAGCTTTGCGAATAGAGTAAGTATTCGTGATAGTGTTGTTGAATGGAAATAAATGTTAGGATTTAATACAACGTTTTGGCAATTATTTATACCTCATCTAGAATGCACGAGCGCAGGTGTTTTTTGCGAGCTCCGTATTAAGTATTGATTTAGCAGAGTTGTATTGTGAATTTCGTTTTTGTTTTGACATTTTATGTCTTTGCTATGGCACATAAACTAAAAAAACGTCACGGAAAATTGCTCACGAAAATATTTTGATGATTTCCGCTTACAACCGAGTCGTTGCTAGGGAAATGGTACTTCGTCGTTTTTCATCCCACAAAATTCGTTGACCATTCGTTCGAAAGCTCTCGATTTATCCAACCATATTATGTTAACTACTGCGAAGTGCGTGGCCAACAAGCTGAGTTATGAGCAAGGTTATTTGAATAATTGTGTATACTCAGGTGATCATTCTCAATAATTGATATTGTGAACATGATTGCCACCGCTAGTTAATTTCTGATGATTTCATTGAGCTGGTGTTTCGATGATTTGATTCATAGCAGGTGATCCAAATATTGCGAGAACGGTTTGATTTGTGAAGCGGTGGTTAGATCATTTTAATAGGTAATTTCTATGCTTTACACTCTAGGAAGCTGTAATTTCGTATGTAGCCTCTTTAAGCTATTTACTTGACGATGCCCAGGGTGCGGAACAGATGAATGGCTCGGTAATTCTGAGCAATTATCCGGTCGTGCCGGTTTTCGGTTTCCGTATTGAGGCACGCTTCCCCGCACCTCCCTCCACAAACGTTCAATGTGTTGCGTATGCGCACCAGTCTCGGGGTCGACAAAGTTGTAGCTGTGATTAACTGTCAAATGGGTATATCCTTCAAACTGAAGACAGTTGTATGTTTTCCAGCAATCACTAATGACAGAATGCAAAATTAGACGTCGCAAACGTAATGCGATAAGGCAGGAAGCGATAACGATAAGCGATAACGGGGTCGAAGTTCAAGCCGAGCTTAGTGACTCTGAACGCTGTTGCTGCAGGTCAGTTCTGTGCGTGATGTCGGCTAGTACTAGTAGTGCGAACCCGTTTCTATGTGTTGAATGTGAAAATACTATTGTTGGAAAGAGAGGCAATGATCTAGGTTCAACTATGTATTTTTGTAAGAAATCGCACAACTAGGTGTTTACCAGAACTCGAACTCAACTACGGGATTTTTGATGTATCCAACAACGAAAAATATGTTGCTATAATGACGACAGTTTCCCAACACCACATTCTTCCTTCTTCTCCTTGTAGTCCTGCAACCGATCTGTATGTACAACAATCTGTCGTCCAGTCGGTAGCCGGATTCTGAATACAACGTCGGTTACTGACTTACATATGACACAAGGTCCAACCCATGGCCTTTGGAGCTTTGGAGCCAGGCCCTTCTTTCTTCCTGGGTTGTACAGCCAAACCTTGTCTCCCTTCTCGAATCGAGGTTCCTCTGCGCGCACATCATACCTTCTTTTTGCTTCTTCTGCAACTTTCCCTAATGCTTGTCGTGCCATACTGTGGGCTTCATCCAGGTTTTGTCGCAGGGCCTCAGCATAAGTCCTTGTGCTGACTGGGTTTGGCGCCACCCCCGTTAGTAGATCGGCTGGGAGTGTGGGCGTCCTCCCACAGGTCAGCATGGCTGGAGAGAATCCTGTAGCCCGATGAATGGTCGCTCGGTAAGCAAGTAGTGCCCAGGAAAGGTGCTCGTCCCAGTCCCTCTGGTGATTTTCAGTGACCTTGCGAAGCATGTTAATCAGCGTGCGGTTGAATCGCTCTACACCCCCATTACTTTGAGGTCTTAGAGATGTGGTTCTGGTTTTGTTGGTTCCGAGTATCTTCATTGTTTCCTTGAAAACGTCCGACTCAAAATTTCGGCCCTGATCAGTATGAAGTTCCCGTGGTACTCCGAATCTTGACACAAGATTCTCCACCAGGCCACGCGCAACTGTCTCTGCTTTCTGGTCAGGAGATGGAAATGCCTCTGGCCACTTTGTAAATTGGTCTACAGCAACGATAATGAAGCGATTTCCCCGGGCTGACATTGGGAAGGGGCCTATTACATCTACCGCTACTCGTTCAAAAGGTAAACCTACACGATACTCTTGTAGGGGCGCCTTCTTTGTTCCTCTTCTGCCTGCTTCTCTGCAAGCCACACATGCCCTACCAAAGTCTCTCACATCTCTATGCAGACCCTCCCAGCAAAAATTTCTTCTCAACTCTGAAATCATTCTTTTCGTTCCAAAATGACCCAACTCATGCACAGTGCGAAGCAACAACGAACGACATTGCCGTGGAACGACTATTTGCTTAACCTGCTCTTTGCCTGTGTCGGTCTCCCATTGTCGTTTCAAGACCCCTTCCTCCAGGACTAACCTGTCCCACATGGCCCAGAGTGCTTTAGCAGTAGTACCATAGGTAGCCACAGTCTGCCAGTCTGGTCTCTTCCCCTCACTTACCCACCAACGCATCTGTGCTACTTCCTGATCCTTGCTCTGTTCCTCCTTCCATGGTATTTCTGACTCAATTTTCACCCTTCTTACTTCCTCCTGGCTGTCTTTTTCTTCTTGTCTTGCGCAATATTTACACCCCATGGGTAGGCACGGTCTCCGAGATAACCCATCAGCGTTGCCATGTGCTGTGCCTTTACGATATTCAATCTTGACATTGAATGGAGCCAGTACTTCTAGCCATCGAGCCATCTGTCCATCAGGTTGTCTGAAGTTTCTAAGCCACTGTAATGAAGCATGGTCGGTGCGTACAGTAACTGGTGTCCCACTTCCTAAACCATAATGTCGAAAATGCTCGAGGGCCACCTTCAAGGCAAGCAACTCCTTCCGTGTGACACAATAATTTCTCTCAGATCGTTGCAAACATCGACTGAAGTAGGCCAACACTTTCTCCATATCCCCCTGTCTTTGAGACAATACTGCTCCAATAGCTTTCTCACTGGCATCAACATCCACTATGTATGGCAAGTCTGGTCTGGCATGGCTCAGTATGGGTGCAGTCATCAGAGCTCTCTTCAGGTCTTGGAAAGCCTCCTCACACTCAGCTGTCCATTCAAAATTTCTCTTTCCTCCCACTAACTTGTATATTGGTCCGGCTCGTCGAGCGAAGTCAGGCACAAAAGGTCGGTAGTAGGAACAGAATTGGACAAAACCATGTGCATCCTTGGCTGAGTTAGGTGTGGGCCAGGTAGCAACACGCTCTGTTTTATTGGGGTCAGTTTCAACGCCTTGAGCCGATATCACATAGCCAAGGTAAGGAATGCTCCGGCGAAATAGCTCACACTTCTTGGCATTAAGTTGGAGCCCATTTTCTCGAAACAGCAGAAACATCTCACGTAACAGGTTTAGCATTTCTTGGAATGTTGTTGCCTCAGCTCGTACATCGTCTAGATACACTCTAACCCGGCCTTTTCTTACCAGTTGATACAGCAGTCTATTCATTGCTCGCTGGAAGGTTGCAGGAGCATTACACAGCCCGAAAGGCATAACCAAGAACTGCCATAGACCTCGAGGCGTGCAGAAGGCTGTTTTTGGTTTATCAGCCTCCTTCATTGGTACTTGCCAATACCCACTCTTTAGGTCAAGTGACGAAAACCAGGAGCTGCCTCTTGTTGCCTGCAGTAGGTCATTAATATGTGGTAGCGGGTGTGCATCTTTTCTTGTCACTTCATTTAGCCTTCTATAGTCAATGCAGAATCTGGTTGACCCATCTTTTTTTTTTACTAAGACAATAGGGCTAGCCCATGGACTGCTGGAGACTTCAATAACACCTTCCCTCTCCATTTCCTCAATCAATGCATCTACTTCTCCCATTCGATGTAACGGTATTCTACGAGGCGCCTGTCGAATGGGAATGTCGGGCTCCACTACGATCTCATGCTCCACTCCCCGAATTCTGCCCAAGCCGTCCTTCTTTGCTGAAAAAACGTCCGCAAATTCTCTAACCAAACTGGCCATCAATCCCTGCTCTTCGTTTGTCAATCCTTGGTTTGCCCTCTGGATGAGCTCCTCAACATGCTGACAGTCCTGGCTTTTTGTACTCATCCCTTCTAACTCTATCAACTCTTCTTCTCTTTTTCCTTGTCGTTTTGCAGTTCCCCCCTCTAATACAGCTCCTTCTTGTTTTACATCTTCTTTAAATTCTTCTACCATGATTTTTCCTTCTTCATTCCCCTCAACTCTTCCTACTTGGGTGCAATCATCTTTTGATTTTTCCATCATCATCTCCCCCACTCTTCCATCATCAAGATCCTCCATTGTCACTGTCCCCATTGCTGCATCAATCTTACACCTTGCTTTTGCAAGAAAATCCATTCCTAGGATACAGTCATCACGTATGTCTGCAACCAATACGGCATGTTGCCTGGGCTTACTTCCTCCCAATTCCACTTGCACTGCCACTCGACCATCCACAAGAAACTCCTGGCCTGTCACCGTACGCAGTACAAGTCCACTTCCCTCAACTTCCTCCCTCGGCTTCACTGTCACTACCCCACGTCGCACAATAGTCACCATTGCACCAGTATCAACCACCATATTGCAGGCTTTGCCATTGATGAATCCTTTGACCAAGATTGATGCTTCAGAACTAAGTCGGTAAACGATGGGTGGACTTTCAGTCTTCTGTCTGTGGGGTAGTTTTACTCCACCACGTATCATAGGCACCCCTCTTCCTATGACCGTGGTCCGTTTCCCGCCTGCTGGCTCTTGGGGCAATCATAAGAAGTATGACCAGGCGAACGACACGTGTAACACTGTACAGTGGGACAATATCTCGCAACGTGCCCCTTCCCGTTACAACGCCAACACAGACCATCCCCCTTCCTTGATCGTTCTGCCCCTAAAGCTCGTACTTCAATTTCCACATCCTCTATGGCCCGTATCGCATTGATACCACTATTTGCTCGAAGGAGGTTTGCTTCCGCTTGCAGAGCATGTCCAATTGCCTCCCTAAGAGTTGTTGTTGGATAGGCCAGTACAAGCTTGCGGAGTTCAACACTCCTTAAGCCATCATAAAATTGCTGCAAGGCTATAACCTCGAGTGCAGCAGGGGTACCTCCTGGGAGTGCCTTTCGTACTAGAGTTTCCAAATCAGCTGCAAAGGCTGTTAGATCTTCTTTTGGTCCCTGAACTCTGTTCCTTAGTTGAGCCATGAAAAGGTGCTCCCGACCTGTTGTCCCATACCGTTGTTCTAATGCTGCTACCATTTCCGTAAATGAGGCCTCAGGTCCAAGGTTTGAAACTACAGCCAGAGCTGCACCCTGCAATGAAACTATAAGCTGTACTGCCTTCTCTTCCCCTTCCCAATCATTATTCCGACTAACCCTCTCAAATTTAGCAAGGTAGTCCCCCCAGCTAGCTGTGCCGTCATACCAACCCGGCTTTATTGAGCTCTTGCCTGTTTGTACCTGCCGTTGTCTCGCCTGGTTGCTATTGTCACTTGCTCTTCTGACATCGTCCCGCCATGCCTGTACTTCTCTAACTACGTCTTCATAGAACCCCCTTAGCTGTCCGTTGACTGCATCCCTTGATTCGTCCAATGTCAGCTGCAACCTTCTCACCTCAGCCGCAAGCCTCTGAATTTCATCCCTTTCAAGCTGTCCATTATTTTCTTCACCATTTGGAGGCATTGGATCTATGGTCTCTCTTGTGGGTTCATTATGAACAATAACTCGACCACTCCTCAACCTTCGACCTTCCAGGTTCAGTTCGTCTTCCCCGTTCTCATTGTCTCCCATAATCGACAATCCCACTTCTGACACCAGTGTTGGAAAGAGAGGCAATGATCTAGGTTCAACTATGTATTTTTGTAAGAAATCGCACAACTAGGTGTTTACCAGAACTCGAACTCAACTACGGGATTTTTGATGTATCCAACAACGAAAAATATGTTGCTATAATGACGACAGTTTCCCAACACTATTTTGAGTTTTGCTGTGTTGTCAGATGATTCCGATCGTTTAGATACATTTTTGTATAATCATGGTGTTTTGCCACGAAATAAAATATGCCCGTCATGTAGTAGTGTTGTGTCATTAAACATTAATAAACACAATTTTGATTGCTACAATTACATTACAACAGTAGATAAGCATAAGAAAAAAATAAAAAAAACAGTGCAAGAAATCAGTGTCTCAGTTTAAGAACACGTGGTTTGAAAATCATCGACCCCGAGACTGGTACGCATACGCAACACATTGAACGTTTGTGGAGGGAGGTGCGGGGAAGCGTGCCTCGATACGGAAACCGAAAACAACATTTTATCGGCCATTTAGCAGAGTTTATGTTTAAAAGAAAGTACTCTGATTACAAAACAAGAGTGCATCATCTATTCAGAGCAATTGGCCATCTGTATAACGGTGAAAACGAACACCCTAACATCACTCGTGAAGCTGATACAGATAGCGAGTCAGATGACTACTAAGGTAAGTTTCACAATATATTTTCCTTTTCCGACTCTTATTTCGGTCTGAATATTGATATTTACTACTCTACATATATCATGGTTAAGTATGAGAAATATCGGAGTTGACCGGATAATTGCTCAGAATTACCAGGAGGTCATTTTTGCGAGTTTGGTTGGTGATTTGTTGTTTACCGAAGGGAAAGGACTATCCACTCGACTGAATACCGTATTCCTTAGTCAGCAGCACTCGAAGAGCCGACCGGTGTCGCGTCGAATAATTGCAACTACGAGAATGTCAACCTCCGAGTTACATCAGATAATTCAATGCCTTGACGTAATCACAACCAAACTTCAAAACTGCGACTGCATTTTGAAGGAACATACAAATGTTTTGAATACATCTGCATGCTCTGTCGCAAGAAATTTCTAACAGCCAAGAAACTATCTTGCTCATAAAAAAAAAATTAATAAGAGAATTGACAGTATAGAAGAAAATCTAGCATTATCTGAAAAAATAATACGAAACAGAACCGGCACATGGACAACAGAAACGATCTTATTCTTCATAACGTTCTAGAAGGGAAAGAAAACATGAATATTCTCAAGAGGAAGGTGATGGACATTTTTAGAACGGAATTAAATTGCGTTCTTGAGGATTATGAAGTTATAGGTGTAAGACGTTTAGGCACCATCCAACCTTCTAGAAGTAGTCCAGTTCACATTCATTTTGCTAATAATTTCTCTAAATATAAAGTACGCCAGAACATTTACAAGTTCAAGGGATCCCAATTTAATACATCCGAGTTCTACGACAGACGAACACGGGAATTTGGGAAGCATCTGGATATTTAGGATTAATTTTTGATCAACATATGAAGTGGGAATCGCAACTTCATGAAACAAATAAATAAATTAGAAAATTGATTTACGTGTTTGCAAAGATCGCTAATGTGGTAAATGATAAGATCAAATGCTGTATTTATGATGCTTTGGCTAAATCTATTTTGTTATACTGTCTTTCTACTTGGAGTGGCGGATATAAAACAGCCTACAACCCTTTCGTTAGTTCTCAAAAAATGATTGTGAGGACAATAAATAGGGAGGGCTACTCAGCTCCTTCTGAACCCATTTTTAAAAAACTAAAAATTCTCCCGTTTAGAAAACTTGTTAACGTAAGCCAAATAACTGAAATTATTTAAAAAAAGCAATTTAGGCTCCCTAAACACGAACTACCAACAAGGAGCAAAGATTTTGCGATGCTTGCATTTCCTTTTCAACGGACCACTCTGGCTCAAATGAACTATTTATATAAGGGTGCAGTAAATTTCAACGAGCTAGGTACCTACAAAGATAAGGAACAAAATCTTGGAGGGGAAGGTAGAATAATAATAATTAGCAAGCAGAATGTAATATTTAATAATTAAAAATAAGAAGATAAATGATAATATATAAATAATAATAAGAAATAGTATTTTATATCAATTTTTGTTCATTTATAGATAATTAGAAAAAGACTTTCTGGCCTCTAGACCCCGCCGCGAGCTTTATGCTCATATGGGGCTATAATTTCCAATAAAAGTTGTGTGAATTAACCTATTTTTACATGGAATTTCATAATTTAATTTTTCAATTTATTGTAATGAAGAATATGGAAATAAATTTAATAAAAAAAATTTTAAAAATCTCTTGATTGGAAATGAACTACTGGTTGATGGAAAAACACCTATCATTCACTATGGACAATGTACGTTGGAGGATTCTACATAGCTACTGGATCAGAAGTGGAGATCTGGATACTCCTCCTCCTTCTCCTCCCAACATTTCCAAAAAACAAGTCAAGAAGAAGATGAAAATCTACAACAGATAGAACGAACATAAACACCGCTTTGGAAATTTTGGCAATGATTCGGGATTATTATTGAAATTTGGCAGTGGAGTGTAGGCAGTATTGATTGTGATCTATGTTACCGTAAAACGGGGTAATAGGGGTCAAAACTTCTACTCTGACGTAATTTTGAATTGGAGCGCGACAAGACAGATTTGGGAAAATGAAACTAACAGTATTTGATTCGTCAGTAATGGTACACATGGATTCATGAAGTTTTTTTGTTTTTCAACATTGGTCACCCTGTTTCACCATCGACGTTAACGTTACTGTTGTTATCAATAATTTTTGAAGGTTGTAAAACTTCGTTTGTATCTCCATGGTTTCCCGCTGTAATATGTAGTCAATTTTTCCGTAGCTTCTAAGTACTTCTAAGGTGACAATTTCGAAAAAATATTAGTGTTTACTAGTAACGTGTTACCTAAATCATTTTTTATAGTGCTTGTGGACTGTGGTTCAACGGTTGCCGGGTAATAAGGGTCAACAAGCCTAAGCATCATCACATACATCAACATGCCCATTATAAAGGGTCAGACTACAAATATGTGTTCCCACTATGCCTGATATTGAAAATATTTCCTTTGATCAAATCGAGAAAGTTCTCAAAGTAGTTTCCGAAGTTAGGGGGCGATTTTCATTTGAAGCTTGAACTTCATCCCTTTTTATTGTTTTTAAATGTTGTAAGACAACTTAGTAGGTACTTTACGCCTTTTTTTGTGACTTTTTTATACAGTAAAAACAGGGATTTATCCCTAATTTTTTTTTATAATGCTTCAAGTCGAGATTTTTATTCATTTTTAAGCAATGTTCCTGTGATTTTTTCGATAAAATCAAGGTTGTAAACTTAAGTTCCTTGAAAATGTTAACGTTTAAAAAGTTCAAGTGTTCGAAAAGTCAAGTTAAAAAAATAGTGCTATATATATATATATATCCCCCACCATTCATGGGGGTCTAAAGTTAGGTTACGGATTCTACTCTACAGCCCAAGACTCTGCGGGGGAAACAAAAAGAAATTTTTTAAATAATTGTTTATTGTTAGAAAATTTGAGGTAAAATGTAAATTTGACCCTTATTACCCCGTTTTACGGTAACTATGCAGTGCTCATTTATTATACTTAAATTATTTAGACCTATATGGCTATATAAGTAGTTATTTGATACATCATACGTAAAAGTCTAACATTGTTTGTTGAGGCAGAAATTAAGGCAAGATATGATGTGCGATTTTTTAATGTGTATTTAAGGAACTCCTTGTAATACCTACGGGTTATACAATAAAATTTAATTGAATTTATACCTCATCTCCGTGTACGAAAATTTGTTGTTAGACACACACACATCATATACTTTTGCTGAAATGGAAAATTTTGAATTAGGCTTGAAAATGTTTCAGTACCTTTCTAATGCAGTTAGAATTAGATTATTATTGAAATTAGGCAGTGGAGTGTAGGCAGTATTGATTATGATCAATGTTAACTGCGTAGTGCTCATTTTTTATACGTAAATTATATAGTCATATATAAGAATTATTTGATACATCATACGTAAAAGTTCAACATTGTTTGTTGAGGCAGAAATGAAGGCAAGATATTATGTGCTATTGTTTTAATATTTATTTAAGGAACGCCATGTAATACCTACGGGTTATACAATAAAAAAGTCCAGTCGGGCAGCATGACGCCATGAGCGAATTTTTGAAGAAATCTTCGACATTTCAGTCGCTACTGATCGTGTAGAGAAATTTTAGTTTATGATTTTGATAGACAAACATGGATTTCACAAAGTAAACTCATCAGTTGTGATTACATTTTTTTATTTTTTTTATTTATTTATTTTTTTTTTTTAACAAGCACCTACTACTATGTTTTAAACAGCATGGTTCTAGGATTGGTTATACAGGGATACTTCCATAAGAGTAGTTCAATATGAATTTGGACAATATTACATGCAAATATTACCGATTTTTACAACTAGCGAACGGCATTATTTCGTCTTTTGACTGATTTTTCAACTTTGAAATTTTTGGAAACTTGATACATATTCTTATAGGAATTTTTACGCTGATTCCTAATATACCACACGTTAGTATGCTAAAAAAAAATCATTTCGCACAACAAATCGCAAAAAACAGGCTATTTTGAAATTTTTGACTACATTTTTGAAAATTTCAACCCGAAGATGTTATCCGATCATGCTGGCCAACGAACTTGAACTTTCGTTTTGTGTCCTTAACATTTTAAAATTTGTTTGAAGTTTCTAGCACAATTCTACGGACAGTTATCGTCTGGAATGACACATACATACATACATACATACATACATACATATATACATACATACATAAATACATAAAAAAGTCCAGTCATGCAGCATGACCCCATGAGCGAATTTTTGAAGAATATTACCGATTTTTACAACTAGCGAACGGCATTATTTCGATTTTTGACTGATTTTTCAACTTCGAAATTTTTGAAAACTTGATACATATTCTTATAGGAAATTTTACGCTGATTCCGAATATACCACATGTTAGTATGCTGAAAAAATTATTTCGCACAACAAATCGCAAAAAACAGGCTATTTTGAAATTTTTGACTACATTTTTGAAAATTTCAACCCGAAGATGTAATCCGATCATGCTGGCCAACGAACTTGAACTTTCGTTTTGTGCCCTTAACATTTTAAAATTTGTTTGAAGTTTCTAGCACAATTCTACGGACAGTTATCGTCTGGAATGACACATACATACATATATACATATATACATATATACATATATACATACATACATACATACATAAAAAAATGCGTTAAACTTCAGAATATGATTCAGAATAGCCTGAAACGGATTTCTGCATAAAAAGTTTTCAAAAATTCACATTCTACAAATTTTGAGGCGAGAGCAATAGCTTAATTTTCTTCAAAAATTCGCTAAAAATGCGTTAAACTTCAGAATATGATTCAGAATAGCCTGAAACGGATTTCTGCATAAAATTTTTTCAAAAATTCACATTCTACAAATTTTGAGGCGAGAGCAATAGCTTAATTTTCTTCAAAAATTCGCTAAAAGTCCAGTCATGCAGCATGACCCCATGAACGAATTTTTGAAGAAATCTTCGACATCTCAGTCGCTATTGATCGTGTAGAGAAATTTTAGTTTATGATTTTGATAGACAAAGATGGATTTCACAGTGTAAACTCATCAGTTGTGATTACATTTTTTTATTTTTTTTAATATATATATTTTTTTTTTAAACAAGCTCCTATTACCTACGTTTTAAACAGCATGGTTTAGGATTGGTTATACAGGGATACTTCCATAAGAGTAGTTCAATCTGAATTTGGACAATGTTTCATGCAAATATTACCGATTTTTACAACTACCGAACGAACGGCATTATTTCGATTTTTGACTGATTTTTCAACTTCGAAATTTTTAAAAACTTGATACATATTCTTATAGGAAATTTTACGCTGATTCCGAATATACCACATGTTAGTATGCTGAAAAAATTATTTCGCACAACAAATCGCAAAAAACAGGCTATTTTGAAATTGTTGACTACATTTTTGAAAATTTCAACCCGAAGATGTAATCTGATCATGCTGGCCAACGAACTTGAACTTTCGTTTTGTGTCCTTAACATTTTAAAATTTGTTTGAAGTTTCTAGCGCAATTCTACGAACAGTTATCGTCTGGAATGATACATACATACATATATTTACATACATACAAAATGCGTTAAACTTCAGAATATGATTCACAATAACCTGAAACGGATTTCTGCATGAAATTGTTTCAAAAATTCACATTCTACAAATTTTGAGGCGAGAGCAATAGCTTAATTTTCTTCAAAAATTCGCTATTGAATACCTCATCTCCGTGTACCAAAATTTGTTGTTAGACACACACACACACACACATCATATACTTTTGCTGAAATGGAAAATTTTGAATTAGACTTGAAAATACTTTAGTACCATTCTAATGCAGTTAGTTAAGGGTAAAATTTCGGAAGGAAGGAGGAAAAGCAGATAATGGAAGAATGGAGGTGCTGACAGGAAGCTGTCTCGTGGCTTCGGGAAATTTATGGGCTATCAATTAGGAGTCCAAACTGGAGGGGTCAGATATTTATTGCCGGTTCATGAGGCAGTGGACCGAACCTGTTGGCCCAGGTCTCAAGCCGTAAGCACGTACGTGGAGTAATTAGTTTACCTGGTCCGAGCAGAAGGCTCTCCCGTGATCAATGTGGGACTGACAAGATCGACGGACCGCGGTTTCCGCGCCTTTAGCTGTGCGATCGAGTCAGGAGGCTTCCGTTCACTCTGTCAGTTCGTTCATTTCAACAGTTAGTGAGTCCGTTCATTCGGATCCCTAGAAACTCATCGAAAAGAAACTCATCAAAATCTGAACCTCTTGACTTATTTCTGCGCTATATTGCTTGTTAAAAACGTGTTCGGCAGGATCACGGTACCTAGAGCTAAGTTCTAGGTACCTTGGGCAGGATCAGTGCCGTCCTTAGGGTGGAGCGAGTGGAGCGGCCGCTTCAGAACTCGCGCTGAGGAAGGCTTCGCGCTGCGAGGCCTTACTCTCGCTAAAACACAAAAAGTAAAAGTTTTGGTTGAATTGAAATAGTGTGCAGAGTGAAGATATACATGCCTAAAATATAAAGTCTGATTATACGCGCAATATTTTCAATTATTGGATAGATAAAACAAAAACTAACACGATATTAGTGACTTGAAGAAAGCAATGCAAAACATCGTTTGATAGTGGCGCGGCGGCAAAATGACCGAACCCTAGCCTCGCGCTCGTCCGCGCCGCTATCAAACGATGTTTTGCATTGCTTTCTTTAAGTCACTAATATCTTGTTCGTTTTTGTTTTATCTATCCAATAATTGAAAATATTGCGCGTATAATCAGACTTCATATTTTAGGCATGTATATCTTCACTCTGCACACTATTTCAATCCAACCAAAACTTTTACTTATTGTGTTTTAGCGAGAGTAAGGCCTCGCAGAGCGAAGCCTTCCTCAGCGCGAGGCCTGAAGCGGCCGCTCCACTCGCTCCACCCTAATAGTCCTGGAGCCGAGGCCGAAAATCGCACTTCATTTAGGGATACGATTTGACGACAAATTATGAAAATCTTGTCCATTCTGAGAGAGAAAATTCAAGTCTGCCATTCCAAAACGGTTGCTTTCAAAAATGGCGGCCATGTGAAATGTTCAAAAATCGCGAAAAATCAGCATATCTCCGGGATGGATGAAAACTCAGTGAATGATAGATTAGGTCCAACCATGGATGTTTTTATCAGTCTGCCACTTTTCAGCGGTTGTTAAACCTCGGCAGACTCAATTTTAAAAATTGCACACTTTTTGTGCAAAAATCCACAATGTTTGGGACGTCCCAAATTTATCCAGCTGGATTTTAAAAGTCTGCTTAAGGGTTTGAGACTTGTCTGCCAATCCTAAACAGCTGAAAAGTCCTGGCAGAGTTAAATTGAAAAATTGTCAAATTTGATTTAAAATTCAGACAATTTTGGGATGATTCACATTTTAACACGTTGAAGTATGAGTGGTATGTAAACAATAGAGCATGGTCTGCCTTGGATAGCCCGCTGTCTTCTAGTGGCAGAATCAAATTCAAAAATTGTCGATTTATTCATGAAAATTTGTTGATTTTGGGATACTCCAAATTTTGGCTCAATACTGTACTACTTTATTGAAACTCAAACAGCGTGGTCTGCCTTCAGTAACCCGTTGCTTATATAAGGCAGACTAAAATTGAAAAAATGGAAATTTGAGGATTAAAATTTATGTATTTTGGGAAAGTTGCAATTTTGGCATGTGGTACTAGCACGTAAGTAAAAACTTTGTAACACAGTCTGTCATCAGTATTTCGTTGCTTTCTAGCGGCAGACTGAACTGAAAACATGAAAAAACGTGATTTACCTACTTGGAAATTCTTGCGGTAACGATTCATTTTCTTCAAGACTATTCAAATTTTCGATCGAATACTAACTGCAGTGCATGGAAACAACTAAACTAGATACCTTTAAATCAGTATTAATTTTTTTGGTGTTGAGGGGGTGGGACAGTAACAGTTTACTTCCGGGAATTGGTAAAATTGTCCTATTTCTTCTCATATTAAAAAAAAAAAAAAGTGCTTTACCTGATTGTCAACATCTTTATTTTTCATGTTTTCTATTTTTGAAAACTTTTTGATAATAATATGTATTAAATATTTTATGAAATGTGCAAAAAGTATTCAATAAATAACAATTTGTTAGAATAAATCTCATACGAATTGATGTTGAGCTCAATAATAATTTGTAGTTTTGTATTGATCAATGAAAAAAGAAAATCCGTGGGGTTGTTTAGAAAAGCTTTATTCAGGTAAATGAGTAAAAACCAAAAAATCACCTCATTTTCCATACGGTATTATTATTTTCCATACATCATTAATATTGCAAAATAAGTAGATACTTATTTATTTATTAAATAGACACTGTAGGTAACTTTCATGCTTTTGGCAATCGCCAATTCGAATCTTGAAATCTCATAAAATCAACTTCGTAGGGATAAAATATCATCTAATTTTAAAAAATTATACTTTCTCATGGTAACACAAGTTAGAATGAATCAGGAACTTAACTTACAGAAACATTTAAAAAAAATCATTTTTATGAAATTAATATACGAAGAACCAAGGAATTAAAATCAGAAAGCAGCGTTACAACTGAGAATTATAGTTATTATTATAATAAAGTTTCAATAAAAACTATTTACTCATCAAGAGTAGGTACTGTAAGCCATTTATTTACGTATGGCAATAGCCGTTTCAAGTCTTGAAATCACATGAAATGTCACATGGTAAAACTATATAGAATTTGTAAAATTATACAATTATACTTTCACATGGTAACACGAGGTAGAATAAAACAGGAACTCAACTTATGCAAATCGTTTAAAAAATCATTCTTTAATAATTTAAAAAAGAATAAATCGTTGAAAAAAATAATTTGTAAGAAATGAAAAATCCAAAGAACCAAGGAATCGAAATCAGGAAACCTGCTTAGAAAATTACTTCAACTATAATCTATTAATTCAGTTTGGTTTATTAGAACCAATTACCTAACATTGTTTTAAATTTCTCACTCATCTTCATCTGTGGTTTCATCTTCTTCCAACTCTTCGTTCACTTCGGCCTCATCTTCTTCCAACTCTTCGTTCACTTCGGCCTCATCTTCTTCTTGTGGTTGTTGGGTTACAAAGATTTCTTCCAGTTTTTCTGGCAGAGCTGGCCCAGTGAACCACGAGATCTCATATTTATTCCCACTTAGCTTCCATCCAAATTCATCAGGTTTTTGAGAAGGTGGGTGGGGTACACACAAGTTAGTCCAAAGTTTGGTGACAAACTTAGCTCTCAATGCGTGGTTCCAGAGAACCTTTTTACACGGCGGAAATACAACTTGATCAATCCCCTTCGACGTTTTTACAGGATCCGTTGTTGAATTTTTTCCATATGCGTCCATGAACATCTGGAAGCGGAGTTCGTCAACGCGTTGCGTTTGTTTCCGGCTGTACATTTTACAAACAAATGCCTGAATTTCTTGGAATTCCTCATTCGTAAGTGAAGCCTCTTCACCAAAAGACGCAAGCATTCTCTGAAGCTTTTCATTAGTTTTGAGAATCGCAAAAGGCTTTTGCTTCCCTACTCGAAAGAAGGGAAAGTCATGCAAAGAGTACGACCCAATTCTGCAGCAATTTTTCTTATGTTAATGAAGCGGTGATCATTTCGAATGACTGAACCTGTCTCCATCCAAACGTTTGACATTTCGTTAATGTGATGGAGGTTACCTAAAATGATCACCAGAACTTCCGTGTCACAAGAACGTACTACTACATTCCCCGAGTGAATTGTTGAGAGTTGGAACATCATTCTGGAATCTGCTTCTTCGTGGCCACTTTCAAGAGATGCAACCACTACATATTACTTGTCCTTCGATTGAAACAAACAGAAAGCATGCTTGTTCCACTGATAGGTATAATGAAAAGCTCGTGAAGTAGGGATGATATTCATTCTTTTTCCATTCTTCAAAAAGGAATGATACCAACTGGGTTTTAAAATTACAGTCCTTCAAAGCATTGACCATATTTACAGGTCTCCTCTGTTGAGGGTTCATGATGGAATATGTATTGACGGCCCCAGCATTTCCCCTGGCCTCTCTTTCTAAATCTTTAATTGTAGGCGTCACATAACGATCAAAAATTAAATGGACTGAATGGCTCTTGTAGTTTGCAAGCTTCGTCAGAATTTCTCGAGCGATCCCACCAAAAGTGCTTGGGAAATGTTTTGCCCTCAAGTGAATAAAATAATACCCGTCAACTATAGCCACATCTATGTGGCTGGGAGTTTCAGAGTGATTTGCGGTTGTTATATGAGTAGCAGACGTTTTCCCTTCTAAAATCCTGATCAGAGCACTTTTTTGGGTTTTGACCATTGACCCGTCGTTCCTACCCAGAGATTGTGGGATTGGCGTCAAGGGGAAGTTCAGCACCGTTTGCATGTCAATTTTTTCTTTCATGGAAATACCCAATAGCCGACCGAGTAAATTTCTATCCATCTTTATTTCGATTGATTTGTTCAACTTGCGGACATTAATTTTTGGATTTTCTGAGGAAAAATTTTTTATCACATTTCGCTTCAGCCGCTCAGAAAATCGGCATTGAACTTTGTTGCACTCTTTCCGAAATTTGAGGTGTAGGTTTCTGCCTGTTTGAAGAACTGCTTTTAAGAATCCATAGATCTCCTCACTTGCTGCTCTTCCGGTACAAATGTTATACAAATGATCTGGATCTAAATCCGCATCAAATGCAGTTGATAGCATATGAAAGTTTGCAGTATCCTTCCGTGTCACGCTTAACCTTCCCAGGCTTGAGTTCATTATGAACGTCATTCCTTTCATTGAGGCCTAAATCATCAAGAAAGGTACTTACAACTTCAGTTCGTTGGGCATGGCTGTACGACCACCTATGACGAGCTGAAATGCTATTCGTGAAATGAGTTATACCTTTCATTCTGTTTCCAGCATCTTTATTGATGGTTTGTTCTAAAGTGAGGTCTATGGGGGTTTTCGAGAAATTTTTCTGTGTCCTTTTGACAGAAAAAAAACCATTTTTCATCAAGTCTCCAATGTAACCATTTTCCCGCAAAGAATGTATAACGTTGTCAATAAAGGGGGTTAGCCACCTTGCGTAATTCTGGTGGTTCAAAGCAAAAAATATATCAGTTATAAATATAAGAGACTCGAGGAAAAGGTTGATATCTGGGTCATTCCACGAAAGTCCACCACTTTTCTAGTCCAGTTTTTTCAAATGTCAAAATCCACCAATCGGATTGATTCTATTTTTTTTTTTAAACTCATGTTAAGGTCTTAAATGAATGTATTGCGTGGCAGCGCAGGGAAATCAAAAATGGCGCTTGTACACGGTTTCAAAAATTTCGACGCCCCAGGAGAGTGAAAGTTTGCACAGGAGAGTGAAACATTTATTATTTTCTGAGAAGTTCTGAGTTGGACAACGAACATGAACGGGTATATGAAGGTGCCAAGTAAACTCCGAAACGCTTTTATTTATAGTATAAGTAGGTAAATATCAAAATACACGAATCTCTCATCAAAATAAGAAATATTTGGTATTAAAAAAAAACGACTAAAGTAACAATATCTTCATTAACACTCTCGACGCTGGCCCTGCCACTGCGCCAACCCCCAGGACTGGCCCAACGTTTTTTCATAAGCATGTTTGAAATGTCTTAAAACCACGTTTTTAGGCGATTATAATTGAAAAACTCATAATTTTCCAAGTTTTTAGAGCGCGACATGTATGTCATGACGCCAGTCCACGGTCGCGCTCAGGGTATACTAACACTCCATACAGTACAAAATAATGAGTTCCTAAACACTTTTATTCTGGTATAGTAGCGATTTATCTTGAGAACAGCTACAGGAGGGTAGACTGAAACGGTGGAACAAACTATTTACAAAAAGTATATTTTCCAACAAAAAATAGGTACCAACTTACACAATAAATTGTTACTATTTACTTTGTGAGATAACACCAAAAACTAAAATAGATCAATCAAACATGTCAGTTTCAAAAGCACAAAATATCCAAATTTCAAAAACTAAGATGACAATGAGTAGTAAACAATGAAAATATCAAATCGGCAATATTGTGCGAAATCAAGAAGATCGGTATGTATCGCTTTATCGTAGGAAACAAATTATTGCATTTTAAATTCTATCGCGATGTGGAAATTTATAAAGCAATCTTTCAAACAAAGACCCGGGGTTTTCGGGCACGCTGGACAAATTATTTTAACCATTCGCCTGATTTGCCGTTTTGAGCACTCTTGGCATCGTTCATATTTTTTTGATGGGGTGTCTGCTGGGAAATGTTTTGATATGATCGGTGTGGACTTGGGTGGGGTGGCAATAGGATGTTGAGGGTCACCGCAGAGGTAATGGACAATGGCCAAACGGAAGTCATACAGCTCTAGTTGTTTTGATGAGATAGAAAACCTTTTGTATAACAAGTACGCGTTCAACAACATGAGCTCAAAGATGTGATACGCCAGTTTCTAATACCACTTCAACGTCCTCTGGTGGTTTATGTAATAGGAAAGATACTGGTCGAGACGATCTATTCCCCCCCCCCCTGTACTTGTTGTACTCAACTACAACTGCAGGTTTCTGCCATATTCTCCCCCCTCCCCCCACGTTCTTCAGTCTCAACAATGTTTGGGGGAAATTGGGTTGATATCATGAGCACTTCTCTTCTGTCCTTCCACTTGGCCACCATTATCCCTTCTTGTGATCAACGTTGGACTACTTCACCCTTTTTAGGTTTTGATTTCACGACTTCTTGTGGATTTTGAGCACGATTTCCCCGGAGGGTGCCAGTTACATGGGTATATTCCTCCAATAGCGAGGCAGCTAAATTCACACTATTGTAATAGTTGTCAACAAACAAACATCGGCCCTCCCCGAAGATTCCATCCATCAACTTCATAATCACTTTTGTCACATGCCCCTGACCACCCACATCAGGGTCTTGTGCCCCAATGTAAATTATGAAGCGATGAAGTAACCCATCAGGTTCTGTGAGCATGTATATTTTTATTCCATATTTGTGGCTCTTCAGCGGGAGGTATTGCCGAAAATAAACCCTCCCTCTCCAAGGAGCCATCGATACATCTGCACTCACTATTCGCCCAGGCTCTATTATAGAGGACATCGTTCCGTGAAAATAATCTAAGAGAGGGCGGATTTTATATAATGGATCGTCTGGTCTTGGATTATCCTCTGCAGGGTAGTATCTTGGAATCTGGAGTCTTGGATCATCCTAGGCACGGGGCTCCCTAGCTGTCATCTCACTCACCAACTTGTCTTGACCTTTTTCCTTGCGTTTGACATACTTTTCAGCTGCCTTCTTCACATGAACTTCGTATGCAGCGGTGTCACTCTTTATCCTCTCGTACCTTTGACGCTCAGCTTCCCTCTTTCTTCTCAAAATCTCCTCCCGTGAGAGATTACTTTTTCTCGGAGCCATCACAGTCTACAAACAAAAAATCAAGACAAAAAACGCACCAAAAGGATTAAATTTACACTAAAAGACGCAAAAATTCACTCTCCTGCTCTTATCTTCACTCTCCTGGCCCCGAATTTTTTTATGTTGGCAGGATAGTGAATACCAGGAGAGTGAAATCTAGGGCTAAAAAAAGAATATCCCGAGAACAAACAGGGATCTGAAATCCCTTCTTTCAGAGGCTGGAAGGGGTCATTAAATGCATTATAGTTACGTTTGAAAAAACGGAATATTTGGTTTAAGGTCGATTTTCCCAGCACCAGGATAGTGAATGGTAATAAAAATACTCACGTGTTTTCCAAGAGTCGTCCTGCAATGGCCGCTTGCCCACACGCAACTGGAGGGACCGTTGAGCTGGTGTGCTCACAAGACGCCACAGTAGTGCCATTAAAACAAATAGAAACTTCCCAAACTCAAAACCGCGCCGTTGAGAAGTTCAAACAGAATTTCCAGGAGAGTGAAGCAAAACTTATGTGACAAGACTAAAATACAACCCCCCTCCCCACCATTTGCTCAAAATTGTTTTCATTCATTGGGGGTCCATTCTAGAGTTTTCAGAGACACAGGAAATCACATGAAATGATTCTGAAGCCGACATGCTCACATATATTTTACTCCTTGAAGTTACCAACCTCCTACTTGTGACAACCAGGAGAGTGAAAAAAAGGCCTTCTGATAGTGTAATACATATGTGTGCATAGATAATTAAGCAATTATATGCCTGGCATCTGTTAGCATTAATGTCTTCCTACAATAAAGGTTTTTTTTTTTCGTCTGAAATGTTGCCTGGAAGTGGAGAAAAGTGCTTGTGACAGAAAAGTGGTGGACTTTCATGGAATGACCCATCAACCATTCTCACGCTTCTGACAAAGTTGTTGTAATAGTCAATTAACTTGACATAAACCATCAACCAACACCAAAGGTTGATATCTCCCATTCTCACGCTTCTGACAAAGTTGTTGTAATAGTCAATTAACTTGACATAAACCATCCTCTGGGCTGTTTTTCCATGATCACCTTGTATAGTCCTTTTTTCAAAGTTCATGTAGTCTGTGAGATGATTTTTTAGTTTGGAATCAATGTAAATTGTTTCAGATGTCTGAGAGACTCTCATCTGTTGGGCTGCAAGAAGCAAGCTTTGAATCTCACCAATTACTCCATTGTCATTTTGGTTCAGGGAATTCTTGAAGCGCTCATAATGCAATGATCTCAGTGTCAGTGCCATTAGACGATGGATCCGTTTACATCTATTGTAGTGGGTTCCACCAACAAATCCGTTAGTGGAGCTAGCAGCAAGGACCTCAGCTTCTTGAAGGGCCTCAATCATACCTGATCCGTCAATAATTTTCCCCAATGCTTTGAAAAAAGCAAGTTCGATTTGAAAAGGGCCGAGCATAATGAAAACTCGATTGAATGTTGGACTCTCTTCGCTCTGAATCTCCATGGCCATTTTAGCAATATTCAGGTCATAAGTGCACAATATTTTGTCCTGTCCACATTCATTTGCCACTTGCAGAGCCTGCTTGAGAGTGTGTCGAACAACCGCCTATGATGTTGGTGACTGGTTTATCTGTGGAAGGTAGGCCACTTTCTGAGTTGGAGACTGATCAATAATGATGTTGGAATTGAAACCGGTCCACATAGGAGTAGCTGGAGTCCCATAAATGAAATTAAGAGCCCAAGTTATATCCAACGTGGTGTAGTCTTTGTTAATACTGCATTCTGGCTCATTTATCGGGTTTTCAAAGAAATTTCTCTCTCTGAATAAGGGTTTCTTTGTGTAGTGTACTATGCTGGATAGGGAATTAACAGCATAGACCGAACATAAGAGTTGGGAACAGGGGTTCACAAAACTACAAGTCTTTCTGGTGGAAATATCGAACTCTATTAATCGTTCTACAACTGGAATACGAATGCCCCACGTCGCGCTACAATTTCCCGGCATCAGGCATTCCCCTCCTCCTTCCATATTTTCCTGACCCACTTATATTAGCCGAAATCAGCATCGTCGGAAAGGGAGTCCGTCAAGTGTCAGTGAACCACTATCAGTGACGTCACCCACCAAGGAGTGATACCTTATCTTGTCTTTGGCTTCTTCTAACTCCTTCCCTTCCTCCATGACTAGTGGCTGCATGGAGGTAACATTTGGGTAACAACCCAACGGATTTTTTTTTTTTTTTTTTTTCATTGATCAATACAAAACTACAAATTATTATTGAGCTCAACATCAATCTAGCAATTTGTTCATTGTATTCGTAGGTATGCGATTTATTCTAACAAATTGTTATTTATTGAATATTTTTTGCACATTTCATAAAATATTTAATACATATTATCAAAAAGTGTACAAAAATAGAAAACATGAAAAATAAAGATGTTGACAATTAGGTAAAGCACTTTTTTTTTTAAATTTGAGAAGAAATAGGACAATTTTATCAATTCCCGGAAGTAAACTGTTAGTCTCCCACCCCCTCAACACCAAAAAAAAATTAATACTGATTTAAAGGTATCTAGTTAAGTTGTTTCCATGCACTGCAGTTAGTATTTGAAGGCAGACCACGCTGTTTGAGTTTCAATAAAGTAGTACAGTATTGAGCCAAAATTTGGAGTATCCCAAAATCAACAAATTTTCATGAATAAATCGACAATTTTTGAATTTGATTCTGCCACTAGAAGACAGCGGGCTATCCAAGGCAGACCATGCTCTATTGTTTACATACCACTCATACTTCAACGTGTTAAAATGTGAATCATCCCAAAATTGTCTGAATTTTAAATCAAATTTGACAATTTTTCAATTTAACTCTGCCAGGACTTTTCAGCTGTTTAGGATTGGCAGACAAGTCTCAAACCCTTAAGCAGACTTTTAAAATCCAGCTGGATAAATTTGGGACGTCCCAAACATTGTGGATTTTTGCACAAAAAGTGTGCAATTTTTAAAATTGAGTCTGCCGAGGTTTAACAACCGCTGAAAAGTGGCAGACTGATAAAAACATCCATGGTTGGACCTAATCTATCATTCACTGAGTTTTCATCCATACCGGAGATATGATGATTTTTCGCGATTTTTGAACGTTTCACATGGCCGCCATTTTTGAAAGCAACCGTTTTGGAATGGCAGACTTGAATGTTCTATCTCAGAATGGACAAGATTTTCATAATTTGTCGTCAAATCGTATCCCTAAATGAAGTGCGATTTTCGGCCTCGGCTCCAGGACTATATAGGAGAGGCCTCGTGACAAAAAGTGGGACCTCCCACTCTTGTTTCTTCATCATCACGAGACCGGTAAGAAAAACCAATCAGCTATTAACACATATATACAATTTCATATAGTAAATTCTATGTACCTAATGATTATCCTATATTGCTACCTTTGACTGATCCTCATCCAGATTCCTTGCTGTGTTTCTATTAAAACTGCAAAACCATCTTTGGAAAATTCCTCTCAAGGTTAGAAAGAACTCCCGTAGAATCCCTGGAGCAATAATTACCTTTCTTGAATAAACCAGCAAACTAGTGCCCTCAAATCTGTGTACGAAACGTAGGCGTTGAAATATTGAGTATTTTTCCTACTATGATCGACTCTCAAGAACAATACGTCATCTTTCGTCTATTCAAATAGCGGTCAAAAACAAAATCACGTTGTTTTATATACATATTTTAGCTCTCGAAAAAAATATCCTTTGGCCTTAATGGGTAGATAAGGTCCCCATCCCCACTCATTGCGAAGCAAGAAGCAGAATATCTATGTAATAGACAAAAAAACTGCAAATGTAAGTACAAAATATACGTTTCTACTGCGCCTTGGCTCTCGAATAAATGGTTCAACCCCCTGAGAAGATAGTCACAAATTACTAAGAGATATTGTGCTCCTATTCCTCCGTTATCTCAGTAGCGACCTCCTTCGACACGAGTCTTATCCCAAACTCTTCCAAGATAACGATAATGACGCTAACGAACTCAGGAGATGGCACTCCACGGTTTTCCTCATCGCACCCCCGTTAGGCATACAAGGCTAATTTTCTGTCTTACAAGCTGAATTTGAGATAAAGGACTTGGCAAGCTCTTGAGTTATATTCTGAAATCCGTGCAACTCAAAGGAAGATTATACAGGGTCCCAATATTATGCTTCAAAAGGTGTTTGTGTTTATAATCTCCTAATTATAATGACCCTTCTTTATCAACCAAGATTGGATCAATGGGATTGTTTTCTAAAGCAATGGTTAGATTTATATCAATACAACGATACTATTTGACACTTATAAGGAATCTAGGTGCCCCCCTAGAGGTGCAATGGGGGCCTAAATCCTCATAAAAAGGTAGAGGAGAGTAAAGAGCATCCCGTCAGAGAGGTACCACCCCTACTAATAGCTTTTAATGAGCCATGTTCGGAGTAGATTGGTTTCCAGTCACCTGGAAAGCCCATCCAACGCCAAACCCAGCTGCAAAACACACGAGCACAGGCAGCGACGCCCGTTGTTTCATCAACGGGACGCCGACAGCACTATCTCCGAAGCCCTGACGGGACCTCGATGGAGGTAACTCTGTTACACTCCTCCCCTTAAAGACATACTTGATTGAAGATAAAGTATGTTAATTAGGTGGAATAGTTAATAGCTGAGAACTGATGCTCATTCATTCATAAATAGCTGCATTGGCGATTGAGGATGGGAAAAAGAGAAATTAAAACGGGATGGATTGTCAATGAATCTTCATAAGAAGTATTCATTGAACAATCGGGACAAAACGGAGGCTCAACTATGGAGACTTATACCTTAGGAAAATAAAATTGATATAAATTAATATGCCCAACATTGAGGACTTAAATTAATATGCCCAACTTTGGGGACTTAAATTGTGCTCTAACCTGGTAATTGACATAATAGCAATACTCAGGTGGCTAAAAATTGAAAATATAAATGGGGAATAAAAGAGAAATTATAAGTCAAAGACCAATGAAATTATTTATATACCAAAGGGTGATAATGGGAATTCCTTCTGGAACCCCGGGCCATGTTTCTTCTGAAACATTAACGCCCCAAAAATAGTGGATTGGACTACTAGGCGTTAGCCGTGCATAATCCAAACCACGCTCTGCTATCATATAAGGAATCTTGGTGCAATGGGGGCCTAAATCCTCATAAAAAGGTAGAGGAGAGTAAAGAGCATCCCGTCAGAGAGATACCACCCCTACTAATAGCTTTTAATGAGCCATGTTCTGAGTAGATTGGTTTCCAGTCACCTGGAAAGCCCATCCAACGCCAAACCCAGCTGCTAAAACACACGAGAACAGGCAGCGACGCCCGTTGTTTCATCAACGGGACGCCGACAGCGCTATCTCTGAAGCCCTGACGGGACCTCGATGGAGGTAACTCTGTTACACACTCGGTATTCACCTTAGAATAACATACCTATGGCCCAGGTTATACCTATAGGGGGAAAACCGGAAAATATGAGTTGAGAAAGCTGATTATAAAAGTGTGTGTGTATATTGATGTATGTAAATAAATAAATATGACAGAAATGACCTGGCGCAAGCAATTTCCGAGCTAAAAGGAGTGGTGACCAATAATATCAAGGTCATGGCTGCAACCGTGTCATGGTGCGGGGTTTGGTGCGGGAAAAGCGCCACGGAGATGTTCCGAACGGTTGATGTCTAAACTACTGTCTACAGACCTGATTTTAAATGAGAACACGACTCAACTCTTTGCCCTGATCAATTTACAAAATCTAGATATAAGTTTACAATAAATTCTAAATACTGATGATAATCACAACGAACCAAACTATATATTTTTTTTTCTAACTTTTACAATATTCTATTTACATCATATGAGTCTGTTGCTCTTGGTAACAAGATGTTGAAATCCCTTCACCAAACACGAAACTTGAAGTTGTTATAATTTTGTAGGTAATTTTGTATCTTTTCTTCTTTCTTCCGAACAGAATAACTCAAGTTGGGCATCTCAGCAGGAGTGCTCCGTGGTCCTGAGGGGTTCTTACTTAAACTGGTGGTCATTTTATAGGGGCACTTTCTTTCATCCCATTATTCCTCCTCATCCTGCAACTTCCTTTATCCCTAGAGCCGGCGTCGGGTAAACCTGGGCGTCCTCCCCACTTTTTATTGATTCATTTGTTTCTTGTGGACCATTTACAGCCTAACCAGCACATTCCCTGAAAATGTCATCAAAATCGGATGAAAACTTTGAAATTAGGCTCGTTAAAAAAGAAATACATATTCGCGCTTGCGCAGTAGGTACCAATGATAGGATTATGCTGAAATCCCTAGGGAATGCTCGAATTAATCTCTGCCACATATCCTCCAAATTTGAGCGAGATAGGACGACGGGGACGTGAGAAAATATTGTATTTTAATGTATGTATGTAATGTATTAATGGATTTTACGTTTGCGCATGCGCTGAGTGAAGTATTTATTTGGGAACAACAAAACTCATAGTGGACCATCTTCACCCTAACCCCCACATTAATGAACATTTCATAAAAATCTGTTGAATATTGTGGAATTTAAGCTTGTTAGGTACAAGGATTTGCGGAAATACGACAGACACACACTCATATACACACACAGAAAGACACGGAACGAAAGTTGTACAGAATGGTCTAAAAATTACAATGCGAGTGAACATTTTACCACTGGAAAAAAAAAATCGTTGGATTTTAATGGAGACAACAACTTTTCCGTATCTCAAAAGTGAAAACAATGCTTCCGCTACTTATGGGTATACTTGGGAGCAATTAAAATTTAGCATTTAGGTACCAATACTTCACTAGTAGGTACATTCGCACGGACAATAGTTAATAAACTCAATGAAACCTGATAATTCCATTATTGGCATTATATCAGCTGATATTTACAAGGCTATTTAAGGAGAGTCTCGCGGGAGCACACCGAAAGGCACAACTAGCGCTTCCTAGTGGCATTCTGGGCAACTTATAGTACTAATCAACTGATCGCGTATCATTGGTGATAACACAATGCTTTAGATTCCAGGTTCAGGCTAGAGCCGGAAAACTATCGATAGTCTACACTATCGATAGTTTTCGATATTTTTATGCAAACTATTGATAACTATCGATAGTTTCAAAAAATGCTAAATTTACATTAGTCTTCTGAATAATTTGGTCATTTAACTCATATATTGGTATGGCAATCGTCATCAAGCCTTGGCGTAATAACATATTCAACCATAATGAATACCCTTTTATAAATTTCTTGGCTCATTACAATAAAAAAGCTTCAACATACAACACAGTTTTTATTAAATGCGAAAATACTTTTTAGTCATGAAAAATATGTAGGTAGGTACATTAAAAAGTTATAAAATTAACCATTTATTTTTTGTGATTACCTCCACTATCGAAAACTATCGATTGCAAACCGTCAACTATCGATAATTTACGATAGTGTAGACTATCGATAGTTATCGATAGCACTATCGATAGTTTTCCGGCTCTAGTTCAGGCGGTTGCTGTTATTCTGTGGTTGTCACTGCATTTTTGGTCGACAATTATTTCATCACCTTTTTAACGCTGAGTCTGTTGAGCGTGGTTAAAAACTATCCCAATCACACCCAGAGATCCTAGCAAGCACACAGAGACGGTTGGATTACTTATTGTAGTGGATTTAAATATGTTTTACTTGGCGTAGGTAGGCCAAGTGGGACATTTATATTCTGATTATGCGGGTTAGTCCCCGGGTTATTCCCGTAAGGAATGTGAGCGGATCCGCCAAGGTCAACTGGTTTGGCGGACTGAACTGGGAGGTAGTTCGTGTCGCAGCCGCGTGGAGCACTGGGCTCACATAGTGGGTGCTGGGTTCGATCAGTTTGGTACTGAGCCGTTTTGTAATATTCCGGCCTAAGATTTATATCTGTAGGGGGAATATGTTGAGCTTGGTTGAGGTACTGAAAAGTATCCCTCGCCTTTTGCACATTTGGAGTGTATTTGACACTCGGATCGGCCGGGTAGGCCTGCGTCGAATATCGTGGGTACTCGGACAGCTTGGTCGAATCGTAATGATCGGCTTCAGAGCGAGTCTGAAAGGTATCCTCGATCCTTTGTATAGGCGAGGCTTGATCGAACGTTTCTTTAACGAATACGTCGGGTGAGAAGGCGATCCCGGCGTGAGGATCGCGCCTTGTGCCGTCGCTGGGTTCAGCGGATTCGCCGGGTAGCCTGTAGGGAGCGCTACGGGGGCTACGCGGCCCGGCTTCGCCGTCGTCTGCCTCCCCTTGCATGAGGAAATAAGACGGCCGACGTTCCATCGAAATAACCGAGTTTTTTAGCTCGTTTCGATGCCTCTATGTATAGAAATAGAGGGTTTGGGAGGTGGACTCGCTTGACAGAGCGTCTTTCCAATGCTCGTATGTCAGGGTCCTACCTCGTAGTCTTGAAAAAGACTTCCTTGGACGGTAAATTAGAGCGGATGAGCAGAGTAATTTACCGGCGTGCCCACAGCGGTCGGTTACGAGCTTATTGCTACGAAACCCGGGCGACACGGCTCGGAACGTCCCTCGGGCGTACGATCTAAAGAGAATATCGATAGATGTACCGGGTGGCGTCCTGACAGATGAACTACGTTGGGCAATGAGCAGGATGAATAATCACTGGACTCGTAGATGCCAATGCGAGATCTGTGTGGAGAGAAGGTAGGCCTTGTAGAAAGCAGTAGGAAGCCGTTCTTGAGATGAACTCGGAATGCAGAAGGTTCGTCAGCGTAGAGCGTGTAGAAATCTTCGTACTTTCAGGTGTCGTCGTCGAGAGCGGAGAGTGGAATGAAATTCGGAGGCTCCTAGCGGGGTATTTATAGGGGGGTGGCCGCCTCCGCGGGGGTGGCCACTTTATGGTTAGTATGCAAATTAGTTTCTCAAATTTCTCAGCTCATCTGGGCTGTCTCCTGGTTGGTCCGCTTAATTTCATTAATTCGACTGTGTAATCTCATTGGCTCGCACATTGTTTTCTCAGTATCTGCGAGTATGATAGCTGAGCTGGTCCTCCGGGGTGCTTACGAGCGTCCGTCGCGGAGCCGACGACCTTGAGTTTTTCTGTTTGAGATTTCTCATTCAAGGCGACTTGTTTCGAGATGCTTGTCGCATCTCTCTCGCCCAGTAAATGTTTAGGGAGGTCGCCTTGTGTGTTATTAGTTAATATTTCACTTTTGAGAGAGAATTTAGTATTTTCTCTCTGGTGAAATATTTTGTTTGACGGAGTTATAACTCGACGTCTTATAAATATTTTTGTGTTGTGCCTACCTCTTTTTGGTAGCCCTGAAAAGGGCTGTTGAAAAGAGGGGGTGGTTTTCACCACAGGGGCCCCCCCAAGACGTCGTGTTATTAACGACGACGCCGATGGGGGAGAACTGGGAGGTCCACACGGAATTCTCCGTATGAGAACCTCACCAGTTGGGGCGGAGGCGGAGGTGCAGGCCTCGCGTCCCGCGCCTGTGGTGCGCCCCGGCCTCGTCGGTTTCGACGAGCGCCGCGGGGCGGCCGTGGCCGGCCCGAGCTTTGCCGACGGGAGCCAAACCCGCGAGGGTTTGGCCCGCGGCCGCGGCTGGGCTGTTGCGGAGGTGCTCGTTCCGGCTCCGTCCACCCCGCTGTGCTCATCTCTTCCCACCGAGGCACGGGCACGTCGCCCGAGCTGATCCACTTGCGTGGTATCGTGGGGAGCTGGTGAGCGGGTGGAGCCGTGGGTAGTGGTTGGGCGGGTGGAGCCGGTGGCTGGAAAGGCTGAGGTCTTCTCCACACGACTTCCCTGGGAGCGCTGTCTCCTTGCTGCGCCTCCCTCTTCGGTGAAGGCGGGAGCGGGCCGAGCGGAGCTGGGAGGTTCTCCTCGGCGAGGAGGAACTCCTCGACTTCCTCTGTCAGCATGTGTTGGTCTTGAGTTGGGGTTCGGAGGCTGCCATGGTCAAGATTGGTATGAGCTCCGGTCGTGGGGTGTTCCATATTTATATCTCCCACTGTTCCTACCCGAGAAAAGTGGGCGTGGCTTGTTTCGAGTGCAGTCACCCACTTCTCGTCGAATTTGGTAGATGGGACGCGCCCTCTGGCGGATTTTCGGGGAGTTTTCTCCTTACTTTCTGCCTGATTTTGGCTTCGTGACACAGCTTCGTCCGAGTGTAGAGTATAAGCTGGTTTTATTTGCTGTTTGGGAACTTTTTTCGTATGTTCGCCAATTTGCACTGTAACTGAAAACTTATCTCTTTTAACCACTTTGAATGGTCCCGTGTAAGGACATTGCAGAGAGGTGAGCTGTGTGGGCACTCTGATATAGACATGAGTACATGTATCCAAATTTTTGGACATGTTTACGGCATATTTTGTATTATTATGTTTAATATGCGTAGGTCGGAAGAAAAGAGGTTCCGAAAGGTTTGTAGAAGTTACGAAAATGTCTCCTGGGAGTGGTACGTCAATTCCGTAAACTTTTTGGAAAGGCGTAGTTTCAGTTGCTGGGTCTACTGCCGTACGCATGGCGAGTAGAACTTTTGGAAGTGCGTCGAGCCAATTTTCGTTTTGTGCTTTGAGAGCCTCTTTCAAAGATCTATTTCTGCGTTCTACCATTCCGTTCGTTGATGGTTTGTATGGTAACGTGTGAGTATGTTTTACTCCGAGACGTTCCATAATGGAATTGAATAGATCTGATTCGAATTGAGTGCCCTGATCACTTGTGATGTATTTAGGTACGCCCTTTGAAGCTACCCAAATATTGATAAAGGCATTTGTGATCGTGGTTGTTTCGATGTTGTTAAGAGGGACTGCCTCTAGCCAACCCGTTGCTCTATCAACCATCATTAAAATGTAACGTTTCCCTCCTTTAGCTAAAGGTAAGGGTCCGGTAATATCAACGTGTACGTGTGAAAATTTGTTAGCCGTTTCAAATTCGGAGTAAGGGAGCTTCACGGAGCGCGTGATTTTTGCTCGTTGGCAAGTTTCGCACGCTCGGACCCAGTTGGAGACATCTGCACGGAGTCCGTGCCAAAAATATCTTTGTTTCACTTTATACACTGTAGAGTGTATACCAGGGTGTCCCAAATTGTGTATTTGGCTGATTATTTCTTGCCTTATTTCGTTTGGAATATAAGGTCTAGGGTGTCCTAGGTCTAGGTTACACCAAATTTCTCCTTGAGGGAATTCGACTCGTGTGAGTTTCAATTTGTCCTCTGCGTTAGGAGGAGAACGAATTTGTGAATTTGAAATGTGTAGTAGAAGATTGCACTCTATTGCAGCCGTAATTTGCGAAATTTCGGCTATGGGTGGACCCTCGTCCGTCTGGGTTGAAATCGATTTTGTTTGAATTTCAACCGGATCGAAAGGTCTGGAGAGTGCGTCGGCGACGACGTTGCTCTCTCCGGAAATATGACGAATGTCACTCGTCATTTGAGAGATGTATGTTAGCCATCTTAATCTCATTTTAGAAAAATGTGCATTTTTCTTAAGCATCGTGCCTAGCAGAGGCTTGTGATCAGAACAAATATGAAAAGATCTGCCGTCCAAGTCATTGTGCCAGTGAATGCAAGCTTGGTAAACGGCGAACATTTCCTTGTCGAATGATGCTTTGTTCTTCCATTGTTCTGGAATTTCTTTACTGAAAAATCCCAATGGTTGGTAAGATTTCGAGCCATGTTTGTCTGTAATTTCCTGCTCTAGTGCCGCTCCGATGTGTGTGTCGGATGCGTCGCAGACTAATCTCCACTCTGCTGTAGGGTGTGGGTGAGCAATGTTATGCAATGTTGCTTTGATCATTGCTTGTTTTAAGCTGTTGAAAGCTTTTTCTCTCTCTGATGTCCATTCGATAGGTGTTCTGTCATTTTTTTTGTTTGACTGAATGGAGTCATACAGAGGTTGTGCCGTGTGAGCGAATTTACTTGAGCATGCTCGGTAGAAACCACACATACCCAGGAATCTGCGTAGACTTCGTACGTCTATTGGCCTAGGAAATTGTTCTATGGCTTCTATTTTATCTCGTTTAGGAATTATCCCTTCTTTCGAGATAGTGAAACCTAGGAAATCGACGGTAGGTTTTGAAAAAATGCATTTATCAAAACCTACTCGAAGTCCGTGTTCCCCAAGCTTGTCAAAAATTTGTTTGAGGTGGTTCATGTGTTCTTCATAATGTTTAGAAGCCACCAGGATATCATCTAGGTATACAAATGCGAAATCAAATTTTCGCATGATGCTGTCCATGTATCTTTGCCATGTTTGAGCCGCTCCGGCCAAACCCATGCTCATTTTCTTAAACTCATAAAGACCGAAAGGTGTAATAATTGCAGTTTTATGAGCGTCATCTGGGTGCATCGGAATATGATAATATGCCGATTTTAAATCTATTGTCGAATAGATTCGTGTATCATGTAAATTCGCTTGGAAAGAGCGAATGTGAGGAGGAGGGTAGGCGTCTTTCTTCGTTTTCGCGTTCAGGAAACGGTAGTCGCCGGTGATTCTCCATGACCCGTCTTTTTTTGGCACACAGTGTAACGGGGATGCCCATTCGGAATCTGATGGTGCAATTATGCCTTCTGAAAGCATTTTGTCAAAAGTACTTTTGACTTGAGCCCGTTTTTCGCCCGCCATGGGTCTTGCTCGGAAGTGTACTGGTGTTCCTTCCGTGGTTATACGGTGGTAAACCCCGTTGTTTTTCCACTTTCCTTGAAGTTTGCTCATTTTATCATTGTATTTGTCAATGATAGAGCGAATGTTTTCGTCCTCCGTGATTTGCACGTCCTCTGGTTGAGGGTTATTGTCACGATGAGGGATAGTAGCTGCTATTTGTTCGTCAGTGAATTTTTTGTTCATGACTGCAGCTATTTTTTGATCGGCATAGCTCTTTATTTTATCTTTATAAATGTACTTGTGTTTGACCCGTATTCCGATATCCCAAGACTCGAGGAATGGTATACCTAGGATCGCTAGATCAACTTTCGTGATCATAAAATCGGTGGTCATGTCTCCGAGGCCGATGTTAATTGTCGTGTCAGCTCGCCCTAGTGTGTCTATAGGGGCTCCGTTAGCTGCTGTGAGCTTAACGTTGGACTTACGAATTTTTAAGCCCAATTTTTTTGTGACATTGTGGGGCAGAATGTTCACTTCTGCTCCCGTGTCGATGAGAAATTCAGTGCCATTTAGTTTGCACTTGAAAAAAAGCCTTTTATACTCAGTAGACTGCCGGTGTATAGGCTCAGATACACTGGCAGTTATTCGTTTTCCGAACTCTCTACGTCGGAGGTTGGAACGGTACTTTCTTGTACCGATCTCTGAGTATTTTCGTTTGAAACCCAGGTTTTAGGCTGGCTTATAGTCGCTGCCTTTTTGCTAGTTTTGGAAGCAGTGTTTGCCTTCCAAGTGCAGTGTTCTGGGTCTGCACATTTGCGAGTTTCGTTACCGAAACGTGCGTGGTTTCGACAGACATAGGCCGTCGGTTTGTGAGGCCTACTCTCTACTGGTTGGGGTTTGAACTCAGCTTGTTTTGAGAGGGCCTTTTTGAAACCAGTATTCATGGGTTTCGGAGTAGATTCTACTCCTCGTATGTTTAGAGAGGTATTCTCTGTTTTGTACGCGTGTAGCGTATCAGCTAGGTCGAGCCGGGCGGTCGTGGTAGGCTGAGCTGCGATCATACCTCGTGCTTCGATGGGTAGAGTCTCGATCCACTTTTGAGTGATCAGAGCTTCTGAAAAGTACCCAACAGCTTTAGAGTACATTTCGTGGTACTTGGTGCTGGGTTTTTTGGCGAGAGATGCGGGGTCCTCGAGTGCGAGGAGCCTGTCCTGTAAGGACAACCCATATTCTCGCTGTAGGCGCTGTTTGACCTCTTCGTGGGGTGCCGTGAGGTAAGCTGAGTCGATAGCTTCCCTCATTTCTTCTGGTACCCACTTGTATATAGCTGAGAAGCATTCGTTCTGCGTTCTCAGGTGTTTTCGCACGCAGTATTGATCGAACTCGGCGAGTGCACGATCGATATTCTTCTTTTGGAAGATTGGTTTTTGATAATCTCCCATCTCCTCTAAAAGTGCTCGAAAGCCACTTTGTGTAGAGGGTTGTTGCATGAGATGTGGGGCGTAGAGGCCCGGCGGGGGTCGCACGCCCGCAGTGGTTCCCTGAAATCCACAAGCTTCATAAGAGGGAACGAAATCCTCTGTGTTAAGCCTGTTCAAAGGCGGGGTCACCATTTGTAGTGGATTTATATATGTTTTACTTGGCGTCGGTAGACCAAGTGGGACATTTATATTCTGATTATGCGGGTTAGTCCCCGTGTTATTCCTGTAAGGAATGTGGGCGATTCCGTCAAGGTCAGCTTGCTGGGCGGAATGAACTGAGAGATAGTTCGTGTCGCAGCCGCGTGGAGCACTGGGCTCGCATAGTGGGTGCTGGGTTCGATCAGTTTGGTACTGAGCCGTTTTGTAATATTCCGGCCTAAGATTTATATCTGTAGGAGGAATATGTTGAGCTTGGTTGAGGTACTGAAAAGTATCCTTCGTTTTTTGTACATTTGGAGTGTATTTGACACTCGGATCGGCCGGGTAGGCTTGTGTCGAATATCGTGGGTATTCGGACAGCTTGGTCGAATCGTAATGATTGACTTCAGAGCGGGTCTGAAAGGTATCCTCGATCTTTTGTATAGGCGAGGCTTGATCTAACGTTTCCTTAGCGAATACGTTAGGTGAGAAGGCGATCTCGTCGTGAGGATCGAGCCTTGCGCCGTCGCTGGGACCGGCGGCTTGGCCGGGTAGCCTGTAGGTAGCGCTACGGGGGCTAAGAGGCCCGGCTTCGCCGTCGTCTGCCTCCCCTTGCATGAGGAAATAAGACGGCCGACGTTCCATCGAAATAGCCGAGTTATTAGCTCGTTTCGATGCCTCTATGTACAGAAATAGAGGGTTTAGGAAGGTGGACTCGCTTGACAGAGGCCCGGCGGGGGTCGCACGCCCGCAGTGGTTCCCTGAAATCCACTAGCTTCATAAGAGGGAACGAAATGCTCCGTGTTAAGCCTGTTCAAAGGCGGGGTCACCATTTGTAGTGGATTTATATATGTTTTACTTGGCGTCGGTAGACCAAGTGGGACATTTATATTCTGATTATGCGGGTTAGTCCCCGGGTTATTCCCGTAAGGAATGTGAACTCGGATCGGCCGGGTAGGCCTGCGTCGAATATCGTGGGTACTCGGACAGCTTGGTCGAATCGTAATGATCGGCTTCAGAGCGAGTCTGAAAGGTATCCTCGATCCTTTGTATAGGCGAGGCTTGATCGAACGTTTCTTTAACGAATACGTCGGGTGAGAAGGCGATCCCGGCGTGAGGATCGCGCCTTGTGCCGTCGCTGGGTTCAGCGGATTCGCCGGGTAGCCTGTAGGGAGTGCTACGGGGGTTACGCGGCCCAGCTTCGCCGTCGTCTGCCTCCCCTTGCATGAGGAAATAAGACGGCCAACGTTCCATCGAAATAACCGAGTTTTTTAGCTCGTTTCGATGCCTCTATGTATAAAAATAGAGGGTTTGGGAGGTGGACTCGCTTGACAGAGCGTCTTTCCAATGCTCGTATGTCAGGGTCCTACCTCGTAGTCTTGAAAAAGACTTCCTTGGACGGTAAATTAGAGCGGATGAGCAGAGTAATTTACCGGCGTGCCCACAGCGGTCGGTTACGAGCTTATTGCTACGAAACCCGGGCGACACGGCTCGGAACGTCCCTCGGGCGTACGATCTAAAGAGAATATCGATAGATGTACCGGGTGGCGTCCTGACAGATGAACTACGTTGGGCAATGAGCAGGATGAATAATCACTGGACTCGTAGATGCCAATGCGAGATCTGTGTGGAGAGAAGGTAGGCCTTGTAGAAAGCAGTAGGAAGCCGTTCTTGAGATGAACTCGGAATGCAGAAGGTTCGTCAGCGTAGAGCGTGTAGAAATCTTCGTACTTTCAGGTGTCGTCGTCGAGAGCGGAGAGTGGAATGAAATTCGGAGGCTCCTAGCGGGGTATTTATAGGGGGGTGGCCGCCTCCGCGGGGGTGGCCACTTTATGGTTAGTATGCAAATTAGTTTCTCAAATTTCTCAGCTCATCTGGGCTGTCTCCTGGTTGGTCCGCTTAATTTCATTAATTCGACTGTGTAATCTCATTGGCTCGCATATTGTTTTCTCAGTATCTGCGAGTATGATAGCTGAGCTGGTCCTCCGGGGTGCTTACGAGCGTCCGTCGCGGAGCCGACGACCTTGAGTTTTTCTGTTTGAGATTTCTCATTCAAGGCGACTTGTTTCGAGATGCTTGTCGCATCTCTCTCGCCCAGTAAATGTTTAGGGAGGTCGCCTTGTGTGTTATTAGTTAATATTTCACTTTTGAGAGAGAATTTAGTATTTTCTCTCTGGTGAAATATTTTGTTTGACGGAGTTATAACTCGACGTCTTATAAATATTTTTGTGTTGTGCCTACCTCTTTTTGGTAGCCCTGAAAAGGGCTGTTGAAAAGAGGGGGTGGTTTTCACCACACTTATTATTAACTCGGAAAACTTACATAGGTATAGGTACCAAACAAAAAGGACATTACCTAGAAAAATTCCTCAGAAGATGAGCTTTTCCAGCCATGCTACATGACTAAAACTAAACTGACAACTAAAATAGCGCATTTTCGTTAATTTTCTCTCCTCATTTCGGAACAAATTATCGGCCAATTATATACAAGTATGCAGGAATTGTACAAGAATCGTCGCGAACACAAAGCTTCCACTTTTCGTTCCGCAAAGAGCAAAATACTGATAGCATGTAGGCAAAAAGAAATCTGCCCTAGACGCTTGACATGAGTGTCAGCGAGGAGAGCTGCAAAAAATGAAACATTGAGATGTATGTACACTCAACACTTATTAGGTAGGTACCTACCTACCTATACAAACTAGGTATGTACCCTACCTAGGTATACAAACTAGGTAGGTAAGTACCTAGGGACTTCTTCAAACGCTAAACACTAATTCAATCTCTGATGCTACCTGCACCTATTCTGAGATGGTTGCCAACCGCTTAACGAAATTACTCGTATAGGATCCATTTCGATACCTAACTCACGGTTTCTCCCAGATTCACTAAAAAGGAACGAGATTCAAGTTTAAGCGGGAAGCCGGCGAATACACACACACATCAGGCACCCGATCAGCTGACTAGTAGCACGGAATGCCAGAAGGATGCGCTAGTTCGCTAGTTCGCTAGTTGTGCCTTTCGGTGTGCTCCCGCGAGACTCTCCTGGCAATTTTTGTGTATTCCAGTATCACTATCTAGCGGTTATTGATGAAATTTATAGCTTGATCCAACATGTATGCAGTGTTAGGGACCAAATAATGAAAATGGAGTACTTATAGATCAGAGTGCGAAGCCTCCCAAAAGATGGTATATTTTTTCAAAGTTGGTAGGTAACTTAGTAATTACAGGTATGTACCAAAAATCCTCAACAAGATTGTTTACTGAGCGTGTTTACTGTTAAAAAAAACGCGGCAGGCCGATCGTACTTTCTCTCTTATGAGAGAAGAGCTATGAGCATTGAAAATGTCTCAGTAATTTCAATGTTTTTTATTGTTTTAAATAAAATAACAATTAGAAAACATAAAATAATTATTGACACACAATTACTGAATTTGCTGTAAGCCAGTCTTGACGATGCCCAATTCTTCCACTAATATGAATTCACAGTCCTTTTTGACATTTTGTGTCTTTACTTTGGCACATGAACGAAACAAGCGTTTAAAAAATGCGTTAAAAAAATGCGTCAAGTACCTACGGTTGGTTTTGACATTTTATGTCTTTGCTATGGCAAATAACTTAAAACGTCACGGAAAATTGCTCACGAAAATATTTTGATGATTTCCGCTTACAACCGAGTCGTTGCTAGGGAAATGGTACTTCTTCGTTTTTCATCCCACAAAATTCGTTGACCATTCGTTCGAAAGCTCTCGATTTATCCAACCATATTATGTTAACTACTGCGAAGTGCGTGGCCAACAAGCTGAGTTATGAGCAAGGTTATTTGAATAATTGTGTACACTCAGGTGATCATTCTCAATAATTGATATTGTGAACATGATTGCCACCGCTTGTTAATTTCTTATGATTTCATTGAGCTGGTGTTTCGATGATTTGATTCATAGCAGGTGATCCAAATATTGCGAGAACGGTTTGATTTGTGAAGCGGTGGTTAAATCACTTTAATAGGTAATTTCTATGCTTTACACTCTAGGAAGCTGTAATTTCGTATGTAGCCTCTTTAGGACATTTACTTGACGATGCCCAGGGTACGGATCAGATGAGTGGCTCCTGAAGCTAATTTCTATGTTTTACACTCTAGGAAGCTTTAATTTCGTATGTAGAATCTTTAGGACATTTACATGACGATGCCCAGGGTCCGGATCAGATGAGTGGCTCTTAAAGCTTGCATAAGAGTCTTCAACACATACTTGTCTGCAACTAAAGACATAAATAAACGAAACTTCAAGTACCTAACTTATCAACTCGTAAACGAGTTCCACTATCTGCTTTACAAGCAGATACCATGTTACATGGATATGTCTTTGATTGGGGATTTCATAACGGTTGTCCTCGAGAGTTGTAAACAAATCCTTTAACTTTAAACAAATCCCTGGGCCGCATCCCGACTAATTCCAACAAAACAACGGTTTACTTATAGAAATGATGAAAATAACTGTGGAGAGAAGCCACTACAATGAGTTGTTGTTAACAGTCGACTGTTGTCACGAGGATGAAAATGTTTCCTATGGAGTGGAGTAAATGATGCTATTGCTTTACGTTAAGAATATTGTAACCGGCTTATTAAAATTGTTTATAGTCCAATCAACTTAGTTTAGGAATGTAGCCAGGTACGTAAGGAGGGGGAAATTGGTAGCTTGAGATGTGAACATTTATCACATAAATCAAGCGCTTTCCAAAGAGTGGCGAACGATTTCTGTGCGATGGAAACTGCGGAAGTTTCATTCCGCGGAAATTTTTGGTTGACCCCCCCAGAGCAAAGACATATCCATGTCAATGTCCCAATGTGTTGCAGACTCGTATGCAAGCGTTTCGTTTAAAGATCATTAAAACATTTCAATGATTCTTTAACTTTCTACTACCCAATGATCGTAATCGTGCAATAATAACTGTAAGTTTCTTATGGGTTTTTCAGATTATTTCCGCTTACAACCGAGTCGTTGGTAGGGAAATGGTACTTCGTCGTTTTTCATCCCACAAAATTCGTTGACCATTCATTCGAAAGCTCTCTTACCGTATTATGTTAACTACTGCGAAGTGCGTGGCCAATAAGCTGACTTATGGGCATGGTTATATGAATAATTGTTTACACACAGGTGATCATTTTCAATAATTGATACTGTGAACATGATTGCAACCGCTTGTTAATTTCTGATGATTTCATTGAGCTGGTGTTTCGATGATTTGATTCATAGCAGGTGATCCGAATATTGCGAAAACGGTTTGTTTTTTGAATCGGTGGTTAAATCATTTTAATAGATAATTTCTTTACTTTACACTCTAGGAAGCTGTAATTTCGTATGTAGCCTCTTTAGGACATTTACTTGACGATGCCCAGGGTCCGAGTCTGCAACACATACGAGTCTGCAACTAAAGACATAAAATGTCCCAATGTGTTGCAGACTCGTATGCAAGCATTTCTTTGTTTACACTTAGTTCATGTTGAGCCCTTATCATCTTTCTTTTGTTTCCTGACTACCGAAGGAAGGAATCTTTGTAACGTAAGACCAAAGTTCATTACATTTTGCATCAACGTCATTCCGTCTAACGAATTGGATATGGAGGGGCAAAATAGAAAATAAGTTCCAATTAATCTTTATCATTTTTGGTTTATTATTTCCAATAATAAGCCTATGTGATCGTGTAGCAAAAAATTTTTATAACCCCCCCTCAAACTTTGTCACTTTACGTTTCAAAGTGCGTAGAATCCAAATTTGAAATGTCCGTCCGCCGTTCGGGCCATAAAAGGCCTAAGAATTGACTTGAAAAACCCGTTCTTTCGCACATAGACTCCATTTGGGGTCTAGTTGGTCCTAACGTTTAACCATCCCGATCGCTTTACTCCTAGGTTTGAGTGGGACTTACGCACGCACGCACGCCTGGCAGGGGGTCATGGTGGGCGGTGAGGGGGGTGAGCGGGGGGTGGAGTGAGAGGAGGCGCCGCGGCACCTTGTGGTGGCTGGAGTGACCAGGGGGGTAGCAGAGGGGTGTAGGAGAATGGATATTTATTACTTTTACGTGTTATACCCATATAATACACCGCGGCACCATGAGGTGGGTACGGCGTTCCTTCGAGGCATGAATATAGGTTTTTTTCTAGGTCATATTTGTGTGTTAATACCAATGCTTTTCCTACGCATATTTAATAACATATCGTTGGTGATGTGAAAAAAGGCCGAATTCCACGTTTTTTCGGAAAATGACTTTTTTTCACCAAAGATCATGTTTTGGCAAAGTCCTAGCGATTGTATTTTCAAGGTAAACCAAACTTGGTCTTGGTCTTTGCCAAACATGATCTTTGGTGAAAAAAAAAGTCATTTTCCGAAAAACGTGGAATTCGCCCTTTTTTCATATCACCAACGATATCCTCTCAACTTTTCGTACGTACTTAGATAATGATATTATTAAGTCAATAACTATTTGAATAGATAGGAGCTCAAATCGAGAAATATAAACATGCGTTTATAATTATAGAAGTATAGGTTGTGGCAACTCGTGATAGAACACGCCGAGGAGTCTGGACGGGCCTTATGACGTACGCAAGCCAACTAAAACTAGGATCATACTCAATTGAAAAAATAATAAACCTTTGTGAAATAACTTGCAGCGTTTTTAATAACTGGTATTGCGAAGTATTAAATGACTGATTTCATTGCTAGTATACACAATCATAACAACACCTAACTTGTTTATAGGTTGCGTGACGTTTTTTTCTTTGCCTAACAAAATTTCCGGTTGACCCATAGACTAAGACATTTTCAATGTCAAAACATAACTGTATTTTAAGTTGATATAAACACGTACATTTTCGTTCAGAAGGGAATAATATTTCAATCGAATTACATCCCATGAACGAAACGAGTGTCTACTGTTTGTGTAAACCTGTAAACCGCAACGACAAAACTCTTATTGATGTTGGGACAGCGGATTAATTTTACAAACAACTTCTGCGCCAGCGCTCATCGTAACTTCTTGCACCAACTCATTAGGAAGATAATTTCAAAAATTAACCAGCCTTGTTGGGCGAGAATTGAAACTTCCACGTCAGCCCTCAGCGTTTCTTGTTTAAATATTTATGTCTTCAGGAAGACTTGAAACTTGGGATGTCACCGATTCAAGTGGCTGTGGATAATACAACAGCTCTTTTTCCAAGTTTTGATAAATCTGAAAATTAAAAGCGCGGCGTCTAACTGAAGACAGTAAGTCCAATCAGTAATGTATAAATATGTAATATGCAACAGCATATTTTGACATCCATACAATAGTATGCTATTTAGGTAATACAGTTAAAACACTGTTGAAAATACTAAAAAGTCTCATCATTAATTTGATGGACCATTTATTCCACTTCCAGAGTAAGCATCCATTTATCAGTGCCCATATGATATTCAAAACTTTCATAGCAAATCAGGTAAGTTGTTCACTAATTAACTTGAGATTATACTGGGTGGAAGCGGATGCGACGAAAATTTTTTTGCGTTAGTGTAGTCAAATGCCGCCAACCGCACATTTTTATCTCAATCCGTACTGGAGATTTGAGTTTTTAGATGTTTTTTCACGAAAACCGAGTTTTTTTCCTTTTAAACTAAAAATTCTCCACTTTGCCTCATTCAATTTCAACTTTTGACCTCATTTTCGAAATCAACGTTGAATTTCCTATAAGAATAGTGTACTTGGTTTCTTAAAAAGTGCTATTCAAAGACCTTCAAATCAGCTCAAACATAGACAATTTTGAAAAAATAAAATTTCTGAAAATTACAACTAACTAATTACAACTTTACTAATCTTTCAAAAAAAATCCTAGAAACTGGCAAATCTCATGAAAACTGCTTCATCTAATACTCTTTCCAACGGTATAGTCAATTTTACTTATACTTTGTTATTTAGGGGAGAAAATTATGTTTTAATGTTGAAGATTGCGGTTTTTTCATCGAATTCGATGGTTTTCTTGAAAAATGACCCTCCATGAACCTACGAGTATGAGGTTGGTTTGTACGTTCTTTTCCACGCTGAGTCGAATGGATCTCTTCAACTCCGTTATCCTAACCGAGATTTACACTTAAGCTCACAATTTTTAGTTTGTTTGTTACGCTTAAATGTATTTGTGTTATGGGGTAAAACTAGTTAATTAAATGTAAAACTCGATTATAACGTAGCTGGAGAGATCTGCAAGCGTTACCATTTGATTAGTAGAAATCCGCCCCATTCTTTTAGGTTCGTAGAGGGTCATTTTTCGAGAAAACCAACGATTTCATTGAAAACCCGACATTCTTTAACATTAAAACATAATTTTCTCCCTTAAATAACAAAGTAAAAGTAAAATTGACTATACTGTTGGAAAGAGTATCAGATGAAGCAGTTTTCATGAGATTTGCCAGTTTCCAGGTTTTTTTTTTTTTTTTTTTTTTTTTTTTTTTTTTTTTTTTTTTTTTTTTTTTTTTAAGAGTTAGTAAAGTTTTAAAGATTTTCAGAAATTTTATTTTTTCAAAATTGTCTATGTTTGAGCTGATTTGAAGGTCTTCGAATGGTAGTTTTTAAAACCTAAGTACACTATTCTTATAGTAAATTCAACGCTGATTTCGAAAATGAGGTCAAAAGTTGAAATTAAATGAGGCAAAGTTGAGAAGTTTAAAAGGAAAAAAAACACGGTTTTCCTGGAAACACCTTTGAAAAATCATATCTCTAGTACGGAATGAGATAAAAGTATGCAGTTGGCGGCATTTGACTACATAAATATCTGATGCAGACTAACGCAAAAAAAAAATTTCGTCACTTATCCGCGTCCACCCTGTAATAGGTAAATATCTATATAAATACTCGGCGCTTTGCGCCTCGCCGGGGGGCTTCGCCCCCCTGGACCCCCCTAATCTATACTCGGCGGCGGCGCTTCGCGCCTCGCCGGATCTTTTCTCTTTTCTACTGCGTAGAAAACGAGGATAATTTGCTATGCAATTCTTAGCCTGAATCAACTTAGTTTTGGAATGTAGCCAGGTACGTAAGGAGAGGGAAATTGGTAGCTTGAAATGTGAACATTTATCACATAAATCAAGCGCTTTCCAACGAGTGGCGAACGATTTTTGTGCGATGAAAACTGCGGAAGTTTCATTCCCCTAACAACGGCTGGGTTGTACGTGAAAAAACACTGAAATTGTGACACAATCTATAGCAACTACTCAACTACTCGGTTGTACGTGAAAATCATCTTTAATTTCGTTTGGGACGTTACAAAAAATATTATTGGGGGTCGGCCTAAGAATTGCATAGCAATTAAAAATCGTAAGTATGTATGTCTGTACATTGATTAGAATCATGAAATTTTGCGTTTCTGGTCCGTTCCATGCTATTTCTATGCTTGTTGGTAGGTACTATTTTCTCAATGTTTCTCTGTCTGTCTGTCCGTATGTTTGTCCGCTTTTCACGGGTACAGGGGTCATTGGACAACTGGTATGAGTTAAGGGAAATGTCTGTATCAATCTAATTTAAATTATAGGCTATTTGAAGTTTTTTAAATTTGAGCCAGAGGGGGTGTTTTATGGGAGGGGAGGGGGTAAATGGGGTATCTTGGACACCATAGAACAAACTGGGGATCTGACTAGGCGAATATGTTTAGAATATTTTAACTTAAATCACAGGCTACTTGAAATTTTTCAAATCTGCCCCAGAGGGGGTGTTTTAGAGGAGGAGGGGTAGGGGAATGGGGTATCTTTATCATCACTGAACAAACGGCGATCTGAGTGGTGGAATATGTGTAGATTACTCTAACTTGAACCACAAGCTACTTAAAAGTTTCCAAATCTGACCCATAGGGGGTGTTTCGGGAGAGGAGGGGGGTTAAATTGGGCATTGGGTGGAATATGTGTGGATTACTCTAACTTGAACCACAAGCTACTTAAAATTTTCCAAATCTGACCCATAGGGGGTGTTTGGGAGGGGAGGGTGGTTAAATTGGGCATTGGGTGGAATATGTGTGGATTACTATAACTTGTACCACATGCTATTTAAAATTTTCCAAATCTGACCCATAGGGGGTGTTTGGGAGGGGAGGGGGTTAAATTGGGCATTGGGTGGAATATGTGTGGATTACTCTAACTTGAACCACAAGCTACTTAAAATTTTCCAAATCTGACCCATAGGGGGTGTTTGGGAGGGGAGGGGGGTTAAATTGGGCATTGGGTGGAATATGTTTGGATTACACTAACATGAACCACAAGCTACTTTAAATTTTCCAAATCTGACCCATAAGGAGTGTTTTGGGAGAGGAGGGGGGTCATGTTTAATGACATCAGTAAATAAACTGGAGCTGATTGGTAAGAAATGTTTGAAATACTCTTACTTGAATCGCAGACTACTTCAAGTTTTCAAATCTGCCCCATAGGGGGTGTTTTAGGGGAGGGGGAGGTGGTGAAATATACCCCATTTCACCACCTCCCTCTCCCCTAAAACACCCTCAGTTTTTAAAATTTGAGCCAGAGGCGGTGATTTAGGGGAGGGGGAGGTGGTGAAATGGGGTATCTTGGACACCACTGAACGTACTGGGGATCTGATTGAACGAATATGTTTGGATTATTCTAACTTAAATCACAGGCTACTTGAAATTTTCCAAATCTGACCCATAGAGGGTGTTTTGGGAGAGGAGGGGGGTGAAATGGAGTATCATGGACATCAGTAAACAAACTGGAGACGTGATTGTTGAAATATATTCGGGTTACATCAACTTGAATCGCATTTGAATTTTCAAACCCGACCATTAGTATTGGAGGGGGGGTGGGGGGTTACCTTGGACATCACTAATTATTATATTATAATTAAATAGTAAGAAATGTTTGAAATACTCTTACTTGAATCGCAGAGTACTTCGAGTTTTCCAATCTAACCCGTACCGGGTGTTTTGGGGGATATCATAGACATCACTGAATAAACTGAAATTAAATATGTAACTTGAATCGCAAACCACTTGAAATTTTCAAATGTAAACCATAACAAATATTTGGGGAGGGGTGGGGGTGGGGGTGGAATGGAGATGTCTTGAATATCACTGAACAAACTGGGGATCTGATGGGGCGAATATGTTTAGATTACGTCAACCTCAATCACAGGCTATTCAAAAATTGTCTATCCTCTACCATAGGATGGTGTTTGTGGTAAGGAAAAACGCTGCAAATTATTTCACAAATAATTATTTTTTCAATTGAGTATGATCGTAGTTTTACTTGGCTTGCGTGGGTCATAAGGCCCGTCCAGACTCCTAGGCATGTCCTATTTCGAGTTGCCACAACCTATACTTCTATAATTATATACGTATGTTTATATTTCTCGATTTGAGCTCCTATCTTTAAAATAATCATTGCCTTAATAATATCATTATCTAAGTACGTAAGAAAAGTCGAGAGGATTTGTTATTAAATATGCGTAGGCAAAGCATTGGTATTAACACACAAATATGACCTAGAAAAAACGTATATTCATGCCTCAAAGGAACATGAAATTCGAAAGCAATACAAGAGTTGGAAGTTTTTCTTGCCACCCTAGACCTACTCCCTAGGTCTCGTTACCTCACAACCGGAGGTTCACCGCCCTATTACGCTTACACTATCATATCACTCATATTTTTCCATCAACATTCATTTGAAAGTTGTGCATTTTGAGATGAGTGAATTTCGTCCTTATGAGAATAATAATTATTAGGTAGTGCAGTTGTGGTCGTGCATGATCTGGTCCTAAAGTGTTCTGTTGCGAAGTCCTACTGCCCATTGTTATCCTAACCGTGGATTATTAGCTTGCGCAGTTGTGGTTGAGCAGTTGAGC